>OMLP01040366.1:0-17336 GCA_900302685.1 Spondyliosoma cantharus | reverse complement strand
CTGCAGGGGTGGACTGAACCATTATGTATTGTGAGGGGTGAGAGGGGCCTCAGACAGTCTCCACTATTTTTTTTAATTGTTTTAAATTAATTTATTTAAGTTAAGTTAGTTATGACACTAATTACCTAGAAATGAAAAAATCAAATCAAAACAACATTTTTATTTCAGGCCTTTTGAGGGCCTCCGCCCCCATTGGGGCCCTGGGTAATCAGTCCCACTTTCCCCCCCTGTTCCACGCCCCTGGTTATATGTCATTATTCAATATTAGCAATAGCTTAAATGTTGTGACTTTGAACTAAAATAATTTGGATTATTTATTTGTCAAAAAAAACAAACAAATAAATAACATTGTGGCTCATGAACATTTCCCAGAAAGGACTCAGACAATTACCAAAATACACTGCTTTAATTTGGCACATAAATCTGTTACTTTTTCCTTTAAATAACTGGGTGTTGTTAGGTAACATTGCAGGCAGATAAATGAGATCACTGAAATGTGTATTAGCTTGACAGATCAAGTAGCTAAATCAGTGGCGAATCTGAGCAGGAATAGTGTTGGACAGTGAAGGATCACTGGCGTTGGAATGGGGGGGAACAACAGTTTTTGTCCCCTTGCTTTCGGGTGTTATGTTTCACAGTGGTCACATCTAGCAGGTATTTGTCATAATAGCCCTACGTTGGTGACACTGCTGGTGCTGCAGCAATGGTAATGTTTAACCTTATGGCATCTAACATGCACCTTCTTGCACTTGCGTTACTGACCGAACACAACACACATCCTTTAAGGATGGAGTCATTAAGCTGCGGCAGGGTGACATGTATACAATCATGTGTATCAGTGGCTCAGATGATTGATTGTTTTGATGTATGTTCTTTTGTGATTTTATTTTGCTTGCAGTGCAAAATGTTGCCAGTAGAAACACTGGAGTCCTTTCCGGCCCCTGCAGGTTATAATAACTAACCAAACAGGATAACCAGTAATTTGCATTGTTTATAATAAGGGTTGCTTGACTCACATATAATGTGATCATTATTTTAGTTGAGCCATGTTTTGGTGAGAGCATAATCACAGAATTGAGCTTTAAACTTTGCTTAATAACAGCATGAATGAAAGGCATAGTAATAAGGATCTTTGTCTTAAAAATCATTATAAATAATCTCTCACACAGATGCATAACAAGTTGGTAGTCGGGTTAGACTAATCCATCCCCTCACCAGCGTATCAGAATGCTAAATGAAAGCTTAGTTGAATGACAAAGCTTTGAAATTCACAAATCTTAAGGATTAAATGACTTTCAAGAATCAGACATTTTCAGTGCAATGATACGGTATCAGCAAATGTAGATTTAATCTTAGTCTCAGAAAGAAAATCTTATAAAAAAAGACTGATACCAATAGAATTAATTGAATGAAACAGGAAAAGGAGACAAAAAGGAGTCGTGTCTTTTGCTAACTTTGTTGTTACATAAATGCACTGAGAGGTGGGGAATCCATGGGATGGTTTCTTCTAATGAGTAGCAGCGCTCTTAGGTGGTCTGAAATACTGTGTATGGCAGACAGGATCTATGCAGGAGCATTTATTCTGAAGCTTGCCATTTTTTCAATGGCCCAAGTGTTCCTAAAATGAAGAAGAAGAGAAGACTGACTTTCGATTAAAAGGAAGCAAAGACACACAGAAAATGAATAGAAAAGAAATGAGGAAACTGAAGAAGGCTAAATCTTGAGCCAAATTCTTGGTAACTTTTACAGCAAAGCAAAAGAAAACATCTGAAGCATCTCAAGCTGGCATGGTTTGTACACAGCCCAGGACAGGAAGCTTCTACAGCAGGGATTTAAAAAGTGATTAAACTAAGTGAGATGTCTGCAGAGCCAGAAACAGTCTGTTCACCCTGCTTCCATCTGACAGAAGATACAGAAATAACCGTTACCGTTCCACCAGACTACACAGTATCACTCAGAGCTTCATTCCTCAGTCTGTGAGACTCCTGAACTCATCCTCTTCACTCTATATTAAATACTTGTTTATCTTTTTGTCTTGTTTAACATAAGGGACTTATACAGTTTTGTTTTATGGCTGTTGTTGCAAAATTACAAATAAATGAACTTGATTAGGCAGTTAATAGAGACATAGTGTGAAACCTCTGCAATATTAGTTGGAAAACCAGCACGGTGATCCTTTGGAATAGGCTGGTGGGTTTACTAGTCAATAGGGTTGCTAGTAGTAGTAATGGACATTTGAAATACAATATTTAGGGGGAAAATTATCTCCACAAAATAAAAGAATACTGTGTATAGGAGTTTCAGATCTCAGGTGCATATGAATATGAATTTATATCTGAATAATACCATATGGGTGGGGCCATGTAAATTACTGTAAATGTATAAAGTGAAATGATTTAACTTTTTTAAAATCGAGTCTTCTTTGTGTCAATTTGCATGTCCTGACACAAGATGTTAATCCAGGTGTCTGAGTATATCTGCAGTGTTTTTAATGATAATGAGTTTTCACTTATTTGAAGAAAAATCAGATTTTCTAAGACAGACCATGTAGAATATGGACCTTGTGTGATGTCATCAAGCCTGGTTGAAGTGGCTGAATGCAGCTGAGGCTGGTCAATGGAGTTGAGACGCTATTAATGAAGAGTATCTTTTCAAACATTTCTTTTTAAAAAAGCAACTTACCCCCCTGCTTAAATTTGAAAATGTGCCTTTCATCTTACCGTGTAAAGAACCCCCCATTACATTATCATCTTCAATGATTATTATCAGCGGCAGGGCTGGTAGTAGCAGCGCTGCAGCAGCAACACTGTCTTTGTGGACAAACACACGCGTGTGAGCTTCAGCACTTCAGCAAGCTGTCACACTCTGTACACGCAGGATACGTGTCTCAGCTGTTACTCTAAGCTTTTTATCCTGTGCAGCTGCTTTAAGTTTAGCTTTCTCCTCTTCTAATTTTATATGTTGTGAGTTTTACTGCTGTTATAATGGACAATTGAACATATGGTCAACAGTTGGACATTAGCCTTTTGGCTCATGGCTTTTGGCACCTTTGTAGTGATGTCAAGCAATGTGCATTGTCTCGGAAAATAAGTAAAGTAAATAAATAAATAAATGAATAAAGAGAGAGCCTCCCCCATCACAGCCTATTTTTACCGATTTGTTTTGGTTTACAGTGAAGCTTTACTTGATTGTCTCTGAAAGAACTACTGCCTGTCCCTCTCTGTGTGTGCACAGATCTCAGTCCATGGATCAGGTCAATCTGATCAATAACGGTGGGATGAGAGGGTGAAATACGTTCTTAATGAGAAAATATGAACAATATTACCTGCATCGATCCTCCAGCAGCAGAAACCGTATGGTTATCTCTACATTAACATGTGATTTGTGCACGACGAACAGCTGATAAACTTTACTGATAATTCAAAACTCCTGACTCGTTTCCTTTGGAGAGTTTGTAACTACAGCTTTTAGTTTTGCTGATTAAATGTGCCACAATATTTGTTACATTGCGTTACATTTCCATGAACGTGAAATGTCTGAATAACTGAAAGCAGCCTCTCCAATCATAAAATCAGAGTGTATGAAATATGTGAACCCACCTGTGTAAGAGCATCTAATGCATCCTTTAAATTGCAGAAAACAGATTGGCGCTGTCGCTTTCTGCTGCCTCAAGATAGCAATCCACCATCAGTGCGCCTGACTACACCTCACTATAAGACCAACACGCCCAGGGGCGGACAGGTGGACGCAAGTACATTCGCTATTTACACAATGTGGGTGCTGGGCCTGAAAATGACAACTGCCTCAGTCTGAGTAGAGCGCTGTGTGCCACTTTGCACCAAGTGTGTAACTCCAAGAAGTAACTGTGGAAAGTCATGCGAGTTGTTTTCCCCCACTTTTGTTTTTTATACTAAGTAATGCTCTAGCCTGATATACAGACAGAGTATTTTCACATCTAAGTTTTTGTAAGACAGTGTAGCGTATATCCCAAAATGTTGAACTATTCCCTTTAACTTTATAAATGTGCATGTTAAGCTAGAAGTTAAATGTTTTTGCCATCATTTGAAATTGTTTTTTTGGAGCCAATATATAACAGCAATGAGAGGAACTGCATGCCATTCTGCAGTCAGCCTTGAAGAAATATCAGCATAATCTATAGTATTTGTCATTGTCACATGGGGTATATTTTTACCCCATGTGTAATTTCTGGAAATATATCTACTGTTATAAGAGAAAATTCAATTTTGTGCCCTCTGTTTGAAAACTTTGTTTACTGCTGTTTGAGCTGATGCAAAGCCGAACCATCTGGCCGCGATCACAGATTAACACAAACACGATGATTTGCAGCTACTATTTGACCCAGTTTCACCAGGTCTAGGTCCAGTTTCTTGACCTGCCAGATGTTTGACACATCTCCTGTCATATATAACAAAAAAGAGAAATGCTAAGTTCGTGATGGTACAATTTATTCCTATATATCCTCTCCCAATTGGTCACAAAAATTATTTACACCCACACATGCTAGAAGTACAGTGTGGTGACTCACACAATACCTGGTCTCCAGGGATGGATGCTGATGATTAACAGCTTAAAATCAAAACCTCTGAATTTTTACCAGACGTCCTTCAGGAAACAGTAAATGCAGTCATTTACTCCTGGGGGGGGATGAAAAAGAGAAAAAAGGAACTAAAAAGTGATCAGCATGCAGAGTTTGCCAAGTATGACACTGGCTAGCTGTTAGTTTGTTCATCGAAAAGGCTGCATTACAGGTTGAATCATTCATAAAATAGTTTTCCAAATATTCAATTTTCAAATTTTGTTTTGCTTTTTCCCTCTCTAGTCTTTTGGTTCATTCAAGGGCAGCAGGGCTTGAGACTAACGGCGTCCCGTCGTCCTGGGGAAAATAGAAAATGTGTTTGGCACAAGCAGAGATTTTTCCCTAGGATGCCTTTGGGACGAAAGGGATTTTTGTATGCTTATAACTATCACTTAGCAAACAACAAACTGAACCGAGCACTGTCTAACAAAGTGTGTCTTATCGGGCTGTTACTATAGTTACTAATACTGGCTGGTTATTCAGGACAAGACCTAAAAAAAATATGACACATTTCAGTCATGAGGGAAACAAGCTGCATTATGAACAACAAATGTGTTTTGCGATCGGCAGGAGGAGAGATAGATACCTGTTAGCAGCCAGTGGGCAGCAGTCTGTGAGGTTTTAAGCTAAGGGAGCTAACAACTGACAGTTTATAGCTTACAGGCAACAGAGAGAAGAATAGAACAAGCAGCTAAATGAGTTAAAAACGCAACAGGACTGAGAGTTTCTTGTTAGAGAACATGAAGTGTTAAACAACAAACTGCAGTTTAATGTGACAACACAACAAGTTTACAGTATATAAGCTAACTACAGTTTGTAGGCACTGGCCGTACTTTGACTGCTAATACGTTCAAGTAAAAACTATGACAAAGTAAAGAAACATAATTTCGACTGAGACGGTTTATACTCACTTTGGATTGGTTATTATTGTTTTTCTGGATGGACCTAAAGGGCAGTCTACAGGCACCATGAAGGCCTACTTCACCTGAAGTGCTTGTTGGATGGAAAACAGTGGCCTAACTTTGGAAAACAGTACCCACTAACCTTCCCGATGTCAGGATTGTGCCAGTTTCTGGAACTTCCTGAAACTGAAAATCCACCATAATACCCACTTTACACAGTGTTGGCTAGCTTTTCGGAGGCAAGAAAGTAAGCAGGATTTGAAATTCTCCAACATTTTTTTCATTCTTGGTATAACCATTTCTATCAATTTTCATGTTTATAACAGAGTGCAATAATATTATTGTGTGCCATTATCCCTATATTTAAACATTAGGTGAAAAAATCTGAGAAAAATCTTGTTGACATTTTGTCTCACGTTTTGCTGACGTCTATGTGATGAATGGAAGTTACATCGGAAATACATGGCAGAGGTAGTATTTGCTAATTGGGAAGATGTTGCTGAGATGTCGACATTTGGTCGAAAATGCTCCCCAGTTTATGTTTGAATGATGAAACAAAGCTGCATTATCTGGCTACTCTACATGGCGTCTCTTAACTACGACCTTTGTTATTTAAGTCAGATATTAGGAACAGCAAATGTTTCACTATCCATGAGCAAATTTAACATGCATATGTATATGCATATGCACATAGGAATATAGGGAAGAAATAAAAAATAGTGCAAAGAAAATACAGTTCAAGATTGATTACATAACTTCAGAAAGGGATATGATCACATCATTACAGTGGTCTCCACACTGTGTTCGAGCTGAACGAAAATGCCTGAGGGTCTAAATTTGTACTTTTGTCACTGTCTAAATCTGAAAATACAATTTTGCATAATATTTATTGTTTTCTATATTTAATGTTTTCTACTTATTCATTTTCCCACCAAAGTTTCTATCTTGGATGAGGTTTTAAATCTGATTTAAAAAGAGAGAGAGAAAGCGGTCAGGTGACGCGTCATTTTATGTTGTGAGTTTTGTACACATTCCCCAGCTCTACTGTCTTCTGGTTGAACTTTTTTGGTATACAATTATTCTGCTAAGGCTATATGTTCCCACAAGTCCCAGACACATGTATGCTATCTGGACACTGTCTGCAGACTCTAGTCTAAATAGCTACAGACCTGTGGCAATCACCCCCATTATGATGAAGTGCTTTGAGAAACTGATTCCACAGAGGATGCCATATCCACTACCCTCCACACAGTCTTCACACAGTCATTTTTGGCTTGAGTAACACAGTATCTACTTGCAAGTGGAAATTGGACTTCCTCACAACATCTGTCAACTTTTACGGAGAAGAGGTAGAAATTATGACTGGAACCATCACAAACTGGCATGATTCGTGCATAGCCCAGGTACAGAGGGCTTTGTAACATGTGATTAAACTGATGAGATCATCATTGTACCCATCTACTTGAGCATCAGTGATATCAGCGAGGTGAGGTATCTGAGCCCAAAGGATACTAAAAGACAGCACCCATCCCAGCCACTGTTCACCCTGCTGCCACCTGGTGAAAGACGCAGTAGCATCTGCTGCCACAACACCAGACTAAAGAGCAGCTTCTTTGCAAGGCTGTGTGATTCCTTAAGTCATCCTCTGCACTAATTTCTTCCTTGTGAAGTAATAAAAGGGCAATAATTAGCATTTTGTTGTAGAATCACAAATAAATGAACCTTGGATATCAGATCTCTCCTCTTTATTAAGACAAACATGTTATGTTATGATGCACAAACTGCACATCTAGCAGACACTGAGCAACATACGCGTTAAAACTTGATTTGATTTAGTCTTCATTTTTTTAAGGCTACCTGATGTGTATAAGTCCAAATATTCCTGTTTATCTTTTTATACAGATGATGTCTCTAATGGTAAAATGCGTTCAGTCTGTTCAGCATTTACTCCATTTATTTGTAACAATGTCATTTTCCAGACTCTAACAGGAGGAAGCATCTTGATTTGGTTTGTTTAGTAGCGGCATGTGACTGACAGAATGATTTCATTTAATGCTACTACTGTTATGGTTTGAAAGATTACCCTCTTTTAGCTGAGAAAACTCCAGTCTTGCTCTTCCCTGGCTCCTGTTCTTCCTCTATCTCTGGCTTTAATCAGCCTCTCTGTGTCCAGACTAAGAGTTATGTTCAGCTTGGTAACCTGAGGATGACAGCCTCCCAGGGGTCTCAGTATCCTTCCTTGGGCTTTCCGCTTTGGCTTGATGGGTGAAGTTTTGTTTTTTCACTCCGTGGCAGGTGGGCGCAGTAAATGAGAAAACCATCTGACACAGAGACAGACATTAGGTGGGCAGGAAAACGCTGACATAGGGTTTAAACAGATGGGAGGACAGTCAGAGCGCTTCTCTAGTAATACGTGAAAAAATCTGAAGTGAGAACTCTGTTACTTAAGGAATATGTTTTCGACTTAACAATATGGGTCACAAAGAGCATTAATAGGCCTACTTGAAAAATGATGGTTAAATAATGCTGATAATATCCTGGTTTGGGGTTTTACTTTAGCTGTGTCCTGTTTTATTTCGTAAGTTGTACTTTCCTCATGCGTCATGTTGCTCTTCTCCCTTTCTTTAACTTTTTCCTGCCTTTGCGATTGCCGTGATTAGTTTAACCTTTTCCTTGTTAGTTTTCCCTCCAAGGTGTATTTAGTCTTTCTGCTCACTTCTCACTTTGCCAGTTTTGTCCCTGTGCTTTGTGCGATTAGCCTTTTCCTCATGTGTAGTTTACCTAGTGTTTTCGGATATCTGCCTTGCTTTACTTGGATCTTGCCTGTTATTGAATTCTTGTCTGGTACTCACTGGATTTGTGCACCTCTGTGGAACTGTATTTTCAGATTTTGATCATATGCTTGCCTCACCATTCCGTGACCCTGTTGCGCATTGTCTTTTTGTTATTAAATCATTAAAACTTTTCCTCTGCCTGAAAATAAAGGAACAGGTAAGCATAGAGACCATGACATGTGTCCAATGAACTCAACCGTCACCAAAAATAAGTTTGCCAAAGTAATTTTGGAAAATGTAAGTAATTTCGAGCATTGTGCAGCCTTGGTGAAGGTAACTAAAGCTGGAAAAGCTGGAAGACAGATTGATGGTATTACTTCAGGGAGAAACTTGTCCTGCACTCCTTGCAAGTTCATGACATGCAAATGTATTTTTAGGCAAAGGCAAATAGTCAGTCTGTATTTCCAGAGGAAAGTTTCAGTCTGTATGGTCTTTGTTCGAAAAAACAAGCAAGATTTTGAAATATGAGCTGTGGTTGGTGGTTGGACATGTCGACTGTGTGAGTCAGACTATGCAGTCATCATACATGAATCACACTGTCTAAGAGTTGAATTACAATAGAGCTGCTGAGGCGAGTGTATCAGACAACCTTGACCAAGCAGATGGGAAGCTTGAGCTTCATGTTACCTGTTGAAAAATTGAATAGAGGAATGGAACCCTCATGGATTTATCATTTCAAAAGTTTGACCTAAATCCTCAGTTTTACAATATCTCCATGACAGTGACATTGTTGTTTTCTGTGTTTGACATCTTTTCATTGTGAGGCCTTTGAATTTGAGATGTATTGTTCAGAAAATCTCACACAGTCTGATCTCACTGGGTAATCCAGTTGTTTTAGCACAATGAAATCTTAAACTATATCTCTCTATAGGGATGTATAACACTTAACTTTTCTTAGTATGGGAATACAAATATACCAGCAAGTCAATTAATTTTATGTGCTGTATAAATGTACTGAAAGTGCCCATTGAGCATGTCAAAAACAATATATCAATTTATTTTATCCTTTTTCAAAGTCATTTTAATGAGAAATTCAGTGTATTGATGTAATATTGATATTTGAACATTACACTGACCATGACCAGCATTAAACTACATGAAATTGTACTGAATTCTGTGCCAATGATGGAGGTCCAGTGTAATAGCAGCTAGTCACGTTTAATTTTTGTGATGTTTTTGTGACTGGGAACCAATTTCACCAATATTGGTTTTTAGTTGGGTACACTGTATGAAAAGTGGGCTTTTTGGCAGTAAGCTGTACTGTAATTTGCTGTGGAAGTTCAGGTTGAGGGCTGTTTACAGGAATTTACAGGCAGCACTGAAAACTGCCAGGAATTGACGTGGATTTTCAATCTCAGGCAGCTGAGATGCTTGGCAATTGACCCCCTAGTCCCTAGATCTAGGGGAGGCTTTCGCATGTACAGGAAAATGCTGTGAGCTTAAGAAATGCAAATCAGGCTTGTAGCCCAAGAGGTTATACCTTTTTCTAAAAGGTAGTAAATCCGTTTATATACCTCTGGTATAAATAGATCAGGCTTAGTATAAATGTAGAATCATAAAGTGGAGAAAAAATGTAGCTGTACCAGCAAAAGGACAGAAATATGAATTGAATGGTGGTTAAGAATAAGAACAGAAAATACAAATACAAAAGGGAAGCAGAAACAAACAAACAAAACAGATAGCAATATACATAAACTTAAGACAAGAGTGTAGCACAGCCAACATGTTAAATGATAGTGAATGAAGCAACAGCACTGCCTGGCCAAAAAAAGTCAGCACCTGGATTTAACTAAGCAAATTGATAAGAGCCTTCCATTGGATAATTACTGCAGTGATTCATATGTTTCAGCTGGCAACAAGTCATTGAACCCTAACTGATGCAGTGAGGAGCTTCTCATTTCTTAAACAACCTGTTTCAGAAGGGTCAAATTATTGGCCTGCATCAAGCAAACAAAACAGGTGAGGAGATGCTGAAACTACTAAAATTGGGTGAAAACCTGTCCAACGCATTATTAAAACCTGGAAGGATAGTGGTGAACCGTCATCTTCGAGGAAATTTTGTGGTCAGAAAAAAGCTTGAATGATGGTGATTGGAGATCACTTAAACGTTTGGTGAAATCAAATGGTAGAAAATCCACAGTAGAACTCACGGCTTTGTTTAAAAGTGAAAGGAAGAGCATTTCAATGTGAAGATTGTAATAGAAGATGCTTTTCCTGTTGTTCCGCCCTGTGTGACATGTGGAGCTGAGCGTAGACTAGACGTGTTGTATGAAGGCACAGTGTTTATTTGGTGTCTTTGCTGCTTGTTTGAGAGGTAGGAACACAAATTCTCCCTCTACAATGCATGGACGATGTCTCCTTTAACCCAATCTGAAGATGAATAGGAAAAAACAGTGGCAGACATGGTGTCTGATGAAGAGGGTTTGGCTTAAGGACTTTTCAATTCAATTCAATTCAATTCAATTCAATTTTATTCAATTTTTTTCAATTCAAACTTTATTAGGGACGCATCTCGTGAGAGGTCCATAGCACCAACAAAACACACACACACACAATACAATGATAAAAAAAAATAAAAAAATAAAATAAAATACATATACATATACATATATACATGTACATACATATACGCATTTACACAAATACATACATATACACACACATACACACACACACACACACACACACACACACACACACACACACACACAAATATAGAAATACATTCCACAATGATCATATATTTACATACAAGCCTGAATGCCAGTGGTTCCACATTCTAGATGAGAACCTGACAGAGCTCAGTTCAGAGTTGGTTAAGGCTAAAACAATACCATTTACAGAGTCAGATACATAGACACATACATCTTCTTATCCTCATACTGTCATATCACAGCACACAGTGGCATCTTTTGGTAGTTTACTTCCCAAGAAGGCGTCAGTGTGAGAAGTGTATTCTTTAAGATCCTCCTTAGTTAAGTTAGACCAGTCTAGCTTCCCTGCACTTATGTTACTATCCACAAGCGATAGCATAGGTACATCGCACAAATTTAACAATATAGAAAAAGGTATATGATCAGTAGTGGCCAGATCATAAATAATCTTCATCTCATCTAAAGAGTCATGTGCATCAGCTGTGCATACACAGTGATCAAGCCATGAAGTAGTGTGCCTTGCATCACTGATATAAGTATAGCTATTATCTGGCATAAGCACCTTGCTAGAAAGGATCAAACCACCATCAGAGCAGAACTGCATTAAATGATTGGCAAATAAAGAGTTAACATCAGACACATCAGCATTCATATCTCCAACAACATAGATGCAGGTAGAAGCATTGTCCTGAATAAAGGACATGACACATGACAATCTATTAATGTATTCATCTTCATTTTGGTAGCACTCATATGGTGTATAGATGTTTAAGTTAATGAACTTTTTATCATTACAATTACACTCTATTCCAATAGCCTAGTCAACATCCAATCTAACCACATTAACCAGCTGATCATATTTCTTATTCCATAAAATAGCAACTCCACCCGGTATCCTGCCTTGGATTATTTTAGTGCTAAGGTCAGTAGTGGATTCACCAGCCCCATAAAAGTAACAGAATATCACAGTTCTCCAAGAGCTTGTCCACAACAACGCAACGTGATTTGTCCGCTTCACTGTGGCCATCACACAGCCCTCTTCATTTAGTACATATAGTGTTGACTATGCCACCTTTACTGGCTACTGTCATTTGCCCGACTGAGTGCCACATTGTGGCTCCCATGCGGAGCTGCAGGTGTATTCACAGAGCGCTGCAGGTCACTAACACCCACTGGTCTGCGGCAGGCACGTGCACACATGGGGCCCAAGGGGTGCTTGAGCCCCTGCCCTTTTTTTCTTCGTATTAAAAAGTGCCCTTTTTGTGTTTTTTTTTAATGAATAAATAAATTCCTGTTGTGAAAAGGGATGTAAAAAAACGACGGTATAAAAATATTGCTATTCAAGAACTGCACCTGAATTACATGTCTTCCAAACCTCAGTATTATGATAATGTGAATAAACTCATGTTGACAATAATTTGTTGACACAAAAGAAATGGCAATTGCATATCACTCACAGCTACATAGGATACACAGCTAAGAAGTTAGCTTTCTATAAGTACTTTGTTTATTAATTGTACATTAATTAATCTACATTATGCACGCACATACTGCCCTTTTCTGACTTTGAGTCCCTGCCCCTCTATAATTATGTGCACGTCCCTGGTCTGCGGACCTAGGTCTCTGAGCCTTATAATAATGACGGACATAGGTCCCAGCCGGCCAGAGTTGAGGGTCGTACATATCAGCAACTTCATTACATTTGGCAGTGATATGAAACGAGCTGAATCTGTCAGCATCAAGATTAGGGGAGAATCTAGTAGCAAACACACTCACCAGTTTGATTTTAACCACTTGGATGTTACTCTCAGTGCCAGTGCCAATTATCCCCATTTTCTTCTGCCCTTGTTTCAAATGGGCTTGCACAGCACCGGGTCTTGGCCGCACCGCTGCGTTTTGGGGCACCGGCTTTAGTCGGCATCCTTCTTTGACGACAGTGCTCCACTGTGGGGACCGCGGTTGTGTTCGCGGCGGTGTGCTCGCCGTTGCTTGATCCAATGTCTCTTCCCGGCGAACGGAGCCCGGCCCCGGCACCTCACCGTCCCAAGAGGCACCAGTCCCACGGTCCAAGCCAGAGGGACCACAGCACTTCTCGATTGCAGATATCCGGCAATCCATAGCCGCAGTAGCCGCCCCCAGGTTCTCCCCCACATCCACGGGTTCGGCAGCATAGACGCTCTAATGAAGTGTAAGGGTACATTTTAAGAGTCTTGATTTAAAGATTTTAACTGAATGTGCTTCTTTAATATTTGATGAAAGACCATCATATAGATAGATAGATAGAAAAAAGCAGGAAATAAAAGACAAAAGAAGTAATGCCACAAATTACAGCCAAACATAAGTGGTAAGTTTTCCAAAATGTTTTGATATGTGTGCTGTTCTTAGCAGAACTGAGTAGTTATTTGACAATGATATATACATACACTATATCAATATTATTCACTACCAGCAACAGTTACTGTCTGGTCTTACCATGTAAGCAAACAGGAGGATGCTGCTCTCTGCGCGTTCACGACGAGACATGACCCGGTTCCTCTACTGAAACTACTTTTGTAGCTCCTAAGTGAAACTTCTCGCCAGGTTTGTGGATTATATTATGATTTGTGTAAAGAGACACAAGTTTTCAAATTTATTTTTTTTTGCTGCTTTGAGCAGTACAGGGCATGTGCCAATCCCATTATACTGGAGAGAAGGCAGAAATTTCTCGGCCAATATCTCTACAACTCACAAAACAATTTGGATGGATAAACAGCACTTTTTGGAGTGAACTGTCCCTTTAAGATAAGTCATTGCTGTCGGGGAGAAGAGAGAGGGGAGAGGCAATGAGAAAAGGATACCAACAACTTCAAACGTGAAGGTTTCTGGAAAAATAATGTGCAACTTTCTGCACAACTGGATCACAAAACATTTAAAACAGCAAACACTGTCTTATAATCGTGCCTTTTACAACTTTGAAAGTGGTTCCAAGTTCCTGAGCAACTAGATGACAGTTTCAGCTCGAAGAACACAGAGGAGAGGGCCTGAGAGGTGGGCAGAGGATAGAGAGGGTCAACATGCTGAGACTGAAACTGTTATAAAATAACAACAACAAATAAGATAATATGGGGAAATGATCAGGCATGCAACAGGTAAAGGATACTAAAAAAAATGCAGCAGATTCTTGACCACAGGGCACAACATGGCCCTGATTTAAAGTAATTTTAATATGATTGATTATCTTTTGATATTAAGTGTTCATTTTAAACTAGGGAGTGAATAAACTGATACATAATTTAGGTTAATTTAAGGCTTGGATACAGAGTATGATCAGTTTCCAGTGTGCTCAGGTGAAGGGATGTACTTCAGTTTATCAAATAACCAAAGCCCTAACACAACCTGAAAATGAGCATTTTATCTGTACATGAGTAACACACAGCATTTACTGTATCAGGTAAAAAATCCTCAATTTTATCATACTGTAAGCTATACTGCAGAAAAAAGGTATTGCAATGTTTTTTCCCCAATATTGTGCATCCCAAGTCTAGTAGGCTTTTTTCTGAAAACTTGCATACATGAAGGCAGCAGACAGATCCAACACTTGCAGGTAGACGTTAACTATTTGAATTTTACATCCATATTATGAGAGCAGCATTATGTAGTATTTGTAGTATTTAATACTGTTTGGGAGATCTGTACCAAGCTGCAATTTCTAAGCTTCATAAAACATGATGGATATGAGTAAAGACTAATGCCCCATTCACACTACCATTTCAATGCGGAAATCATGTGCTGATACTCCGCCTCTCCATCTGTGTGAAAGTTACAGATGCAGAGAGGGGGGATAGTTTCACTTCCTGTCATCATGTCTGTCCTACCGACTCTTCTTCACATTACTGAATACGTACAATACAACATGCATATAATTCTGCTGTTAACCCAATTTACATGCAGTTTTCCCTTTTTAGACTGAAATCGCAATAATTATGTTATTTATTACAGGGATTTCTCCCTTGAGTGGTGACGCCCATGAACTTTCGGCTTCAGCATGCATGGCACATAACACAGAAATAAGATGACTCCAACTCTTGTGAAAAATGTTATCATTAAATAAGTCAACATTTTCATTTCTCGATATGGTACAACATGCAACATGTCAACATAGGAATCTTTACCTACATTCAAAGCAGCTCAACAGATGACAGCGGGTAGCAGGCATGGTAGCAGGAAGACAGGGGAAGACACTCCGCGCACCCAAGTCCCAGTGATGCAGGTCCTGACGCTGCAGTACAAGGCTCAGGGTCTTTGGGGACATTTTATGATTTTTGTGATGTTCCAGGCTGGAGCCAATCCCAGCCGTCTCCGGGCGAGGGCAGGGTGCTCTCTGGACAAGTCGCCAGCTCATTGCAAGGCCCTCACTGATGAGCAATGTGGGGTTCAGTATCTTGCTTAAGGACACTTCGACATGCAGCTCAGCCCAACCCGGAGCTGGGATATGAACCAACGACCTTCCGATCACTAGCCGTCTTGCTCTACCCGCTGACTAATATACTAATGAAAATGTCAAACTATTTGCATGGATAGTAGTTACAGTGTATAACATAACTTTACAAATACAGCATTAGTAGTTGCTACGCGCTAACCACATTTTCTTGGTTAAATTTAACTGCTGGCTATAGCTTGACAATAAATCCAAAAAGCCAGTGTGTGTTTAAGGGAAATGTGCTTATTCTACTGTAGCTCCAACTGGCAGTGCTTTGATGATGAGAGTACAAATCCCAAGGGACTACAGCTGAAGACGAGACAGTTTGCTATGTCCTAGTAACCTAAATAAAAAAAAGAAACTGTTACTGTACTATATTTAGACAATATTTTTACTCATTTGCAATGTTAATGAATGGATCAGCAACCCATATCGCAACAATCCCTTTCAGGTATATTGTCTTTGACTTTATAGCATGTTGAGCTATACAGCTATATTTGGTTCATAGCTTGACACTTAAAGTGTAAAGGAGAGTGCTAGGATTTGATATGCACATTAAGGATTAATGCATATGCACAAACAACATAATAGAGTGTGATTGACAGCATTGACTTTCTATTTAAACTATAGGTGGTCTATTGGAGAGATGAATAATTACCTCAGGTGTCTTTTATTCAGGATTGGTGACATTATATTTAATTGGAGTGATTGACAGCAACTATTAATCTCATAAAGACTTTAGCTGTAGAAGCTGTGTGGTCTAACAGAGATCAACCAAGATGCAATGTTACAATGTAATGCAACAATGTAGAACATGAGAAGTATGCACAAATGAAAAAAAAAGAAAATGCCTAGCTTGTTTTGTATTAATCACCATCATTCCTCTTTTGAACAGCCTTCTGGTCCTCTGGGGTGCTGAGGAAAAGAACACCTTCTATAAATCATTATCTGTCAGTGGACCATGATTGAATTCTCCCCTTTAGTTTCATTTTAGGAATAAGCAACAAAGGTTTTCATATGAACCCCCATTCTCCGAGCATTTTCGATCAATATGAAATTCCCACTGGCTGCAGATAAAAACATTTGACCCTATCTAGTATTCCTCATTCATTTTAATGAGTGTATGAAATGGCACTGCTCTGTAAGCATCTGTCACCTCTCATTTCTCCACACAGCTACCACATTTGGCAATAGAAAGTGAATGCCATTCTTTCTTTTTAATACAGTTTCATCTCATCTGGAAAACAAATCATTGACTAATAGCTCCATTACTAGGGGGAGCAAGTGAAACTGATGCTTTTCTTGCAACCTACAAATTCTATCCCTCACTATCAGTGTGTTAGCTCGGGAGTCTAACCTGAACCTTATGTTTGATGTTATGATAGTTATAAAGCACATTAATGTTCCAGGTGATGAGTATATGATTTATTGATTTCCACCATTTAATATTTTTTTTTGTCAGTTTTCATTAGTAATAATACTAATTCATTAAAACTTCACTAATCAATGTGTTCCTATGAACAATTGGTTAATTGACTTTATGTAATGTGAAACGGGTCACGTGTAATGATAACGCCACACAGACCCTGTCAGATAGGGTTAAATTCAGTATGGTCAATGTCAATAAAATGTATGACCAGTTTAGTTGTACTTAACAGTGGTTTTGCTTTTTTAAGGTCGAACAAAGTGCTATACTGGCAAAAAATGTCATATCAGCAGTTTACATCAAGACATACTGGGATCTGTGTTTGGCTTTAATGTCCCATATAACCTAAACAGAAAAAAAACCCCAAAACATTTATAGTTGCTTTGTGTAGCTTCTTTGAAGTTTTATATTTGAGCTACAACTCTTTTCACACACAGCATTGATGTACCATGGCCTTGTTCCCA
>OMLP01040365.1:0-28658 GCA_900302685.1 Spondyliosoma cantharus | reverse complement strand
CGTCTTTTTTTACTCTCTCTCTCTCCCTCTCTCTCTGTAATTCTCTCTCTGTGTCTCTCTCTCCCTCCCCCCCTCCTCTCCCACTAATCTCACCTATACTCCTCGCTTGGACGCCTCGAGCCCACCCGTGGGAGTTAAAAAAGAAAGAAGAAGAAGAAGGGAGGAAGTGAGAGGAAGAAGAAGAAGAGGAGGAGGAAGAAGACGAGGAGGAGGAAGAAGAAGAAGAAGAAGAAGAAGAAGAGGAAGAGGAGGAAGAAGAAGAAGCTGCCGGGAGGGGAGACGTGTTTCAGAGGAGAGCGGTAAGCAGCAGGTGGATGCTGGAGTGATGGTGTTGGATGAAGTGGGAGGGAAGAGGAGGGATTATCATCCTTCCACCTGCTGGATTATCAGCACCTCTCGTGCTACGTTCACTTCCCGGTGGGAAAGACGGCGCACAGGAAGCTTCTAATATTTCACTTATTGAATGAAGATTAGTTTGTGATCACAGCAGAGCAAAAAGCGTCCGAGTTAATCCAGTTATCGGATTTGATCCTTTTTAATGATCCCACACTTGCTTCAATCATCAAAGCACATGAGACTGAGAGCTGGATAGTAAATTAGGATGTGTTACAGTGTTAATTGCTCTCAGCTTGTCTCTCTCCATTGCCACCCAGCCTGCTCTCTTAAAAAAGGTGGCTGATGGAGGAGAGTACAGGAGTAACTTTTGGGGTGATTTTTTAATGTATTCAATCAAGCATCAATAGTAATGCTACATTTATCTAGGAAAAAAAAGGATCATATAATTGATTATGATAATAAAATAATTAGTATTTTGTAAAAGAATATTTTAAGGCCACTTAAAACCAGTGTTTCTAGCAGACAACTCATGATCGTACGCTCTTTTTGATTTCTACACTTCTATATTCTCTTTATTGCGTTTGGTTGTTGATTTCCATTCTGCTACCTCCATGTAGCAGCTTTAAAAAAAGAGGGCAGATGACATATTACCCAAAATGTCATGTACCAGACCTCTGAGTTTGGAGATCTGGGGTTTCTTTTTATTTTCATATTTTGACGCCTTTAAGTAATCACCAGTGGTATTAAAAATGGAGTCGCAGTGCAAGACCTCCATCGTACGTCTGACCTCTTGACTTGGCAGGGCACAACTTCCGACCGGTTTTCTGTTTGTGGGAACACAAATGTTTGTTCTGCTGCAGAGAATGAAGTCAAAGTGATCGGACAACGGAAGTTGCAGCTCTTAACCAAAATGACAGTGTCCGTATTTCCTGTTGAATCTGCAGTGGTTCATCAAAGCTCGGACACTTGGTGGACTCTTTCCATCAGAGTCCGACCGCTTACGTCTTTATCAACATTTGAAAAAAATGTAGACACACAACTAGCATCTCTATTTACATTCATAATATGACATACTTCCATCCACTTTTTGATACTTTCATACATTTTCATACACCTAAATGCATCATTTTGTACCTTCATACTGACTTATTCACTTTTAAGTAAGCTTCTTTTGCATTTTCGGAGCCATTACAGACCTTTATGTACCTTTGTGTCGCTTTATGCATCTCTAAAAGAGCTGTGTACTTCCTCTATATCCTTGTGCACTTGGTGACCCTGAGCTGTCATCAGTCTGTGGCATAACTTCTTCAAGAATCAACATTACTCATGTTTGCATTCATGGAGTAAACCAGCTGTTGACCAGCTCACAAAAAGTTATTCTAACATACGTATAATGTTTAACGCTTGTGCATCTAACCAAAATGGGTCTGGTTGATGTCGTGGGTAACTTTCATGTGGACATCGCCCCTGTCTGCATATCTTAAAAAGGTTTTTGGGTCGCGAGCAGCAGGCCAAGAGTTAACTGTTTGGGCTGTTTTAGCACAAAGAGCTCTGATCCATCAAAAGCACACGGGCAGCCGGGACAATGTCCATCTGGCAGCTTCTCTATTGTCCATCGTGACAGATGGTATTTCATCACGTCAACACATCATGTACATGTACACATGCCACTGTTCGATCGGTGGACGGTTACAGTAATTAGTCGACTCGTTTATTTAGGTGAGAATATCATTCTTTTCTACATTCAACAGGAAGGGTTTGGAAACAGTCTGAATGTTTGTGCGGCATTGATGACACAGATTGTGAAGATATTTAGCGGGTTATTGATTTGGAAGTGGAAGAGAAAACAACTTCATTATGACTTTATGGACTTAAAGCGCTCTTCTGGACTGCTGAGTTACTTCTCATGAAGGTAAATCAGTTTGATACTCAAAGAAGTAAAAATAAGTTGTCAGTGGCTTCACATCGGTGGCTCAGACATACATTACAGATGTATGGTACTGTAATTTTAGGTGTGTGTGTATGTGTGCGTTTGCGCGTGTGTGTGTGTGTGTGTGTGTGTGTGTGTGCATATCAGTCGATCCCAGGCAAACATTTGCCCTCCTCAGCATTCCTGGGATGTGATGAGTCCAGCATTCAACTGGGACGACCTGTTATCCACTCATTCACTTCCCACAGATGGCCAGCCATTGTCCGCTGGCCGGCCAGCCCTGCGGCACACAGACACACAAATGCGTGCACGTCTGCAAGCAAATGTACACGAGCGCAATGTAAGAAAAAGGCGTGCACATACCGATTCGACGCATACGGATTTACACGAATGAATACAGTTTTATTCTAACTTTATTGCTACGTTTGACGTTCAGTTTTGTCTTTGGATTATGCTCAAGTTTGCACGAGAGAAGAGGACAGTAGCATGTCAAGCCAGCGTAATAATAACACCCGGTTGTGAAATGCTACCGGCTGAACCGCCGTTAAAATGTGCCGACTTTGCTTACGATCAAAAAACAAGCAAGACGACAACTTCGCTAACAACTGCAACGTATGCATTGGCAAGCCAGCTAATTTAACAGCTCTGTTTCTGTCATTTAGCCTTTTATTTTGCTAAGCTCCTGCCAGTGTCTAACAGCCAGTCCAAGATTTGGCCTCTTGCTCAATCAGTCGTTCCTTTCCTTCTTTGCCTCCTCCGTCAACGTCCTCTTCCGTCTCTTTTGCCTACGTCATGATGTCCGCAGAGGCTGTTGAGCCCGGTTCCGTTCCCCGCTCGAGATCAAATGACCGTCTGTGTGTGATACCTGTGGTATCTTAATCAACCGTTTTAGCGCCTTTTAGCTCACTGTTTCGGTCCACTCGCACGGCACTCTCATTAGCATCACTTCAAGCAGCTGTTTTTCGTAAACAAGCTCTATAACCTGTATAGAACTGACTGTAAACAACCTGTCCAGCGCCACACAGCAGACAGACATAGTTAGTGATTAGTTGGTAGATGTAGCGGAGCGTTCAGCAGCTAAAGAGCCGCATATTTGTCTCAGGAGATGTTTGATGTATGTGGAATGTTACTAATTCGATTTTTCTTGTGAATTTTCTGTTTGACAGTATTTTGTCTCTTCGTTCCAGATAGATTGTTTTTCTTCTGATCTCTGGTCGATGGATTTATCACTGACAATACAACAATATTTTAGTAAGTCTGCTCTCCGTTTTTATTGTTATGCCACTTTCTGTTATCTCGTCTGACCTCAAAACCTGGAATAGATATTTCAATTCAGAGCCTGGTCTGTTTTCTTACTGGAGGCTGGTGAGAAAGAGTCTCCGAGAAAAAAAACTATGGTAGCTTTTCGGTAAATAGGGACCTATCGTCCATCAATGGGCCTCACTGTTTTACTGGTGGACATGTTCCTTTACTACAATGTACATGCCACTTAAGGTCATTTTAAGTAAAACCTGTATTTAAGCCCAGCATCCTAAATGTGTATTCTTCCACCGCTGAAAGTAGTTCCAAATAAATGCACTTTGTTACTCCTGTTTGCTAGCAGTTAGCTAAAAGTGTTATATCTTAAGTAGGAACCGATGGGTAGATATTGACAAGTATTGGTATTTTCATGAGAACAATATAGAAATAAACTAACCTTACCTTCTATACCCTAAAGTCTGTTGATCTCTGGTCTCTGTTGGTCACCACAGACTATTGTTTCTCTCTCCAGGCTAGAAAATCGAGTGAAGCATGGGTGACTGGAGCTTTCTAGGGCGGCTGCTGGAGAATGCTCAAGAACACTCCACTGTGATTGGAAAGGTGACTGATCGAACCTGTAAACTTGGTGAACACTTGACGCAAGAAGCAAAGCAGCTGAGACTTCATCCTATATGTCAGAGTACTGAAACAAGTGACACTTTGGAGACACCTTATTTCTGGTTAGATCTTGATGATGATGCACCTGCCCAGTACTTTTATGGTGCTAAACCAAAGTCGTACACTTCTAACGTTGATGTTGGAATGTCAAAAAGGTAGCATTCGCAGAGATTTTCCGAAACGTTAGCATGATTGTTGACATTTTGAATCCTTCCTCCCCAGGTTTGGCTGACCGTCCTCTTCATCTTCCGCATCTTGGTGCTGGGCGCAGCGGCTGAGGAGGTCTGGGGTGACGAGCAGTCTGACTTTACTTGTAACACGCAGCAGCCCGGTTGCGAGAACGTCTGCTACGATGAGGCCTTCCCCATCTCCCACATCCGCTTCTGGGTGCTGCAGATCATCTTCGTCTCCACGCCCACCCTCATCTACCTGGGCCATGTGCTGCACATCGTCCGCATGGAGGAGAAGAGAAGGGAGAGGGAGGAGGAGCTCCGAAAGGCCGGACGGCACCAGGAGGACCGCGACCCTCTGTATCACAACGGAGTTGGTGATGGAGGAGGAGGAGGAGGAGGTGGTGGCAAGAAGGAGAAGCCGCCAATTCGGGATGAGCACGGTAAGATCCGAATCCGAGGGGCTTTATTGAGGACCTACATCTTCAACATCATCTTCAAGACTCTGTTTGAGGTGGGCTTCATCCTGGGACAGTACTTCCTCTATGGTTTCCACCTGAGGCCGCTCTATAAGTGCGGACGCTGGCCCTGCCCCAACACTGTGGACTGCTTCATCTCCAGGTTAGAGAGGTTATTTCTTTCTATATGTTTGTAATAGACTCTTATCTTGTTTGAGCGTTCATTTGCAATACAAAACCAACTTTTCACTCCACTGAAACCTTTTCATCTATACATTTGCTTGCTGCTTGAATTGACACTTGACTCACTGGACGTAGACTGTGGGTATAAACCTGCACTTGGCTGCTGGTGGGCTGCGTGTTACCCTTGTCAAAAAAACAAACCGATGTTCAGTATTTGGCGAGTTTTAAGGTTTTAAACACATTTGTCCTGGAGCATATTTAATTGTCTAACCAGTATCTTAAGAACAAGCCCCCATCAACATAGCTCCCATCGCTATTTTAATGCAGGGTTGCTTCTTAGGCCTCGCCTTGAAGAGTCAAATCAAACAAATTTTCTTCCCCTTTACTTCATGTATTAAATCTGTTTTTGTTCATCTGTTGCTGCAGGCCCACCGAGAAGACAATCTTCATCATCTTCATGCTGGTGGTTGCTTGTGTCTCCCTGCTCCTCAACCTGCTGGAGATCTACCACCTGGGCTGGAAGAAAGTCAAGCAGGGGGTCACCAATGAGTTCGTGCCCGACACTGAGTCGCTTCTGCTGGGCGGAGACGAGCGCGGAGACGCAGAGACGATTCCTGAGCAGACCTCTCCGTCGGTGCTCGACTGTTTGCCGACGTACGCCAGCGTAAACGTGGTGGGGGCGACGGAGGGAGAGGCCTACAGTCCAACTGAGGCCTCCCCGACAGCGATGTCATCACCCGCCAGACTCAAGATGGATGGCTCAGCGTTCCAGCCAGATGACTTCCTGATGGAGACCCCGCCCGCTTCTTTTTATCGCAACGGTGAGAAAGTGAGTGTCGGGAGCAACGGGCAGCTGTCGGCGATGGAGCAAAACTGGAGCAACATGGCGCTGGAGCTGCACAATCTGGATGGGAAAAACTCCTCCTACCCGCCTCCTCTGCCCTCTCCACCCACATCCGCCTCCTCCTCTCCTCAGGAGGAGACAAACCCACCACTTCCTGAAGGGGAGCAGCACTCCACGTTTCCTACACTTCCTCGTCACACCCCTCTTTACCCCCAAACGCTGGAGGATGCGCCGCTGGACCAGGAAAGCCCCGTCGCCACGGCGCCTTGTATGGTCCCACATGACGACTTCACCGTGGTTACCAGGGCGGAGATGCATCAGCCTCCACCGGACATCCGGAAGCCAAGTCGGGCCAGCAAGAGCGGCATCCGAGCTCGCCCCGATGACCTGGCAGTGTAGCTAAAACACACACACTCACACAATTACACAACCATGCATACATGCTGTGTACACATAGAAAAACCTACATAAGCATTTTCTTCACATATGAACGACAGCATAAAACCACACACGAGCACACCCTCCGGCAAAAGATGTTCCTGTTAGCTCATACAGTACGTTTAGCTGGAGTTGGCTGCTTATTTTAATCTCAGAATCATGAAGGGACGTGGAAGGAGTTTGGCCAGATTACAGTGATGGCGCCACGCTGATGCCCTTTCTACACATTAATAACAGTGTAAGACATCCGCTCATTGGGGCTTTGCTGAACTCTGGAGTCAGTGGATGTGCACACAGGGGATCAGTTCACCAAGACTTAGAAGCATCGTGCTTAGAATCAACAAAATAACAGTTGACACAAAGGGCGATAGCAATACTTTGCACACGTAAATGTAAATAATAAAAACAAATGAAAATAATACAATTTGATAGTGACATTTTTGATTAGCTGCGTGGCTAACATGGCTGCCACTTACTGTTTCCGGCCGAACTCCCACTTTTCTTTGGGGAAGTTGGACGGTGGAGGTTTAGAGGCCCATGTGATGGGCAGCACAGACATACACACTTACATGCACATATTTACACACATCTACAGTATACATACTATATAGCCAGCGCAGACACAAATGAGGAAGGTTACAGTGATGATGATGATGATGATGATGATAATGATGATGATGATGATGATGATTGGACTAACTAATGAGTTTGGGAGCGTAGAGGCAGCAATACTATATTCTTTTATTTTCATCTTTCTTTTCATTCTTTGCTGGGACACATCAGAGGAGAGGTTTGCACTTTTGTTTCTTTTATTTTTATTTTTATTTTTTTCTCGTGACGTGATGATGGAGCTGAACAAGTCCGCGTGTGTCGTGTCGAAATCTGTCCGTCTGCGTGTACTGTTCTCACCCGGCCTGTAGTTTCAATGAAGAGGGGGATGCACTGACGTTAGGACGGAGCGGACGACTAGACGAGAGCGATGAAGCAGTCCCACCCTGAGACATAGTCCTTAGGCTTCACAGGCTGTGTGGGTGTGTGTGTGTGTGTGTGTGTGTTTAGGCCTTAATCTTGTTTCAGTGTTTACAAAAATTACATCTCTGCAGTTACATCAGGGTAAACTATATAAAGTATATAAATATGTAAATATATCATGATTAATAGCATTGATAGGCACGACAGGATGTTATACAGAACTACCTACATTTAAGACAACAGTTCGTTTCTGGTCAAGCTGCAAGTTTTAGCGACTTTTACCTTAAAAAATTCAAAGGGCTTTAGCGTTTCTCTGACATTGGCCTCACAGGTCACTTTATGCAAAAAATTCCAATGTTAGAAGAGGAGGCTATTTTAAAAAAAAAAATCAATACACGATCAAGGGCTTAAACAACATTAATAGTTTCTCATTGAGCAGTTTTAAGCTTTGCAGCTTGAACAGAGCGTAAAAATCGGTACACCTTCTTTCTGACGCTTGTGTTTGCAGTGTGTTAATGAACTGTCGAGTTCCCCTTAGCTGTTCTGTACAGGAGGACTCTAAGTTAATTTTCTAGATAGCAGTAGATTATACAGTAGCTTTTAGATTTTTTTTTTTTTTTTGGAAAAAAGAAAGCAATACGATCTAAAAAAGTGATCACTTTTATTTCTCTGTCAGTTCTTAACAGACATCCCACATAGGATTGTTCAGTTTTCCTGTTCTTCTCATTAATTCCTGCCAAAAAAGAGAAAGAAAATGGCTAATATAAGTTCAGTTTTGTTGCCTTCGAGCAACTTCCCAACAGCTTCAATTTAAGATCAAATTATTCATGTTTCCTTCAGGATTAAAACATGTACCCTAGTAGCAAGTCAGCGAAGGAGTGTGGTTTGGGGCAACCAGTGTTGGGTTTGTACGTCTTTGTGTTTCTCTCTGAGCGGAATATTAGTTGATTATTCTTTGATAAGATACTTGAAAATACTGGATTATATCACATGTGCCTGCATTAGCACTTGAACCCCACAACCACGACAATCAAATTAAAGTCTGATTCAATAGGTTTGCATTTCGATATAAACAAAATGTTTCTGTAGCTCGATAAGATAATCTTAACTCAAGGCCCACCTATTTTTTCCGGAAATTTCAACCATGTCTAATGGTCTCCCCCCCCCCTTTCTGTTCTTTTAATTTGGTCCAGGTTGTCCGATAAAATGTTTTACAATCAGGTAAATAACCCGTGACATTTTCAAAAAGAAGAACCGTCGTGCTGCATGAGATTATTATTGCAGCCGGCTGTCAGATATCAGAGTGCCTCAATTAATGTTTGACTATAAAATGGTCACACACAGTACAATTAAATCACTACCCTGGGAATGCTGCTTGTCTGCATTCATGGCAACTTGGAACTTGCTTATGAGCACAATAAGTCAAACTTTTGGGTTTAACAGCCATGGCCTAGCTTAAGTAGGCTAGCTCAGAATTAGCATGGAGGCCAATTTACACATTTTATGTTTATTAGATATTATATACGTTGTTAATTATTACACGGTGCAATATGTAAGAATTTTAGTTGAAAACATGAAACTAAAATGTAAAGGGATAACAGTTCTGATGTGACATCTTGATTATGCTGAAGAGACATTTACTGAAGTTTCTAACCAGCTAGCCGGGTTTGCACCAAAACTCCACCAGTGCTCGTAGCTCACTATTCGGACCACTAGCTGCATGGCTAACGGAGCTAGCAGGAATTAGCGGTTTCTCTGGTGATATGCTATTTGTTTTGAGTATGAATTTGACAGACGGCCAATTCTTACAGACTGCACCTTTGAATTGTTAAAAGAGTAGCAATACATTCATCATTCGTGGATCTTCAGGCTAACTGTTTCCCCCTGCTTCAGCCTATATGCTAGCAGAGCTAACGGTCTCCAGGCTGTAGCTTCATACTTAACAGACATAAAGGTGGTGTTGATCATTGCAGAAATATCATGGCTTGTCAATGGAATACATTCAAAAAAAGCGACGGTGCCGGAAGCAATGCATTATTTGTATTTTGTTTTTTACCGCTTGTTAGCTGCTTTTGCTTTTGTGCTCGGGTTGTGCAGGGCCTTTGGTACAAAGAGCGGTGACATGTTTGAAAATGTATGATTTCCAACCTGTCATGAATGCAACCATTTAACTTCTACAAACCAAATGAAACATGAGGTAATAAGTGAGAGATAAGATGCAGCAAAGGCACTTAAATTTTTAGCATATTAGCTACTTTAGAGTTTAGATCAACACATTTTCTTATATGATGATCCATAGACTTAATCTACGCTGTCTGCTGACTGTCGAATGTTTACATGCCTCCGAGCAAACTTAGGTGCCAATAAGCAACTTCAGCACACAATGGCGGCTGAAGTGCTTAATTTTTATTTTAGAGAAGTTATTAGCTGTGATGTCTGAGATTTGCCAAAGATATTCAACAAACTAAAGATACTCGTGCCAAAGGTATAAAAATAAATGATAGATTTGTTTGGGAAATTCAACCCTAACCCTAACAGAAAAGACATAATGTTGAGCTTTGTCTCTAAAAGATTGTTGAAACAAGGTTCATTTTACTTATTTCTATTGCTGAACTGTTTTTCATAACCTTGTTGTTCCAAGCTGTTCTTAGTACCTTTGATATGTAGGTAAAGATTTGCACAGTTAGATAGTTATAGACCACTGTTATGAGGATATGAAGATAATATATATAGAAAAGAAAAAGGGTGTCCTTGGAGGAGTATTAACATATTTTTGTTTATTTATGGAAATAACACTTTCAAATTAGACTTGGAATGGACAAGAGATGAATCTAAAGTGATTGTTTTTTTTCTGTCCTGAAAATGGATTGAGAGACTTTAGGCTACTCCAGTTTTTACACAATGGATGTGCCTTGAAACAAAGAAATCCCGCAATGGAAAACAGAGGTTGTGTGGTGGGATTTTCATGGCGTCCCAGCCAGCAGGGACACAGACTCCCACGTGTTAAAAATGAAGAACAACCCCTGCTTTTACTCCCGTTGTAAAATGACTGTCTTTGAAGAGAAGTGCCTTGCGTCTGAACCTTTTGTTAAAGAACATGTTGATGTAAATGTTCATTTACCTCAGATGTTTACAGAACTGTTACTGAATAAACTTTTTGTACCATACCTGTTTTCTGTCCTGGTTAGCGTTTTCTTTGTGGATTCTTTACTTACTATCTTGTGACCAATGAGTGAGCTACACCTAGCTGGATTGGCGGTGACCGAGTAACAGTCCGTATCCTCCAAAAATGGCTAATTCACTGTTGATGATGTCACATTCCCATCACCTAATGACCATTTGCAAAACACCTCCCCCAAGTAACACTTGTCCAATCATAGTGTAACCGCAGCATCCTTCCAAAACAAGCCTGTCAAGCTTAGGATAGCTAAATGCCTGGGGTTCTGTTACGAGCAATGCTTGCAAAACAAAATGGATGAAGTAAGCCAGCAACTTTAAAATGTCTGGCTAACTTGCAGACTGACAGTAGTTATATAATGTTCCTAGAGCTAGCAAATCATCAGCAAACTACTTAAGTTGGGTTACAAATTATAGACACCAATCAGCCAGAACATTAAAACCCCTGACAAGTGAGGAGAAGAACAATGATCATGTGGATTCCACTTGACACAAACTACCTGCTCAAACTCTGTAGACCCCCAACAGGACGATGTGTCCTGTCACCCCACAAAAACTGCTCAGGAACGGCCTAAGGAACATGACAAAGAGGTAGAGGTGTTGACCCGGCCTCCAAATTGCCAAGCTCCCTCCAGTCATGCGTCCGTGGAACAAGACGGAACTAGTCCGACCCCGCCGACAGAACTCCAAGGATCTGCCGGCAACCCTCTGGTGCCGGACACCACAGGACAACCCCAGAGTGTCCATGCCTTGATGGGTCAGAACCAAGTCAGACTTTGTCATGTTCTTCTGGCCATTCCTGTGTTTGGCAGGAAGCACTCTCCTGCTACCATCAGGAAGCAGCGGTGCCATGATGTTTTTGAGGGGTGCACGTCAAGTAGCATCACATGAATTCCGGAACCCAAAGCCTATTTTCCTTTTCCAAGAAACTTCTGTAAGAAAATGTTCATGTTCTATGTTACAGATAAAACGCATTAAGGTTTTTATGGTACATAGTGAGTTAGCTAGCAGTGTCACCTGAGGATTTAAGACACTCTGCTTTCTCATTCTCATAATATATTAGCACTAGGGGACACAAAAAAGTCAAATGGAGATGGATTTTGACTTCCTTTGTATGAAACCAAGGACCTGTGGTTAGAATTTCAAACGTTAAATTGGCCACAATTATCATTGTGTTGTAGCAGGCCGAAAATACAAAACAAAGCCTAAACATGTGTTTTAGTCAACATCTAAACAGTAATGGCTGGATTAAGATGGAATTTGCTGTAGATGTTCATGGTCCCCAGAGAATGAATGTCATTGGTGACCCTGTGGCCGTCCAACAGTGCCACTATCATTTTTGTTTTTCAGTGCCTACCTTATTCAGCACACCTGACACAGTGTGATGGCAGTAGCGAATCATAGCGGAATCATTTTAAGAGAAGAATTTGTGAAACGAAAACATTTACAGTGAGGATGTGCCTTTAGTCGGTCAAAGCGTCCCTTACTTTAGCTGTGGCGCTTTAGCATTTAATTTTGCATATATCTCTATCATCCAGATACCACTAAAAGTCTGGCTGACAAAAATAACTAATGGGGAACAGAAACGCACGCTGGTATCTCCTGGGAATGAAGGAGCACCATCTAATCGCTTTTGTTTTGGGTCGACCTCAACTTTTGTTACGCTCTCCAACCTTAAGTCAGTTATAATAACTAGAAATAACATTTTGAACACGCTGCCGATGGGCAAATGACAAACAAAACATCCTATTTATTGCAGCTTTTTTTTTTTTGCATTAACAAAGGACCTCTTATTAATATTGCTCGATAACTGATTGCTTGTTTGTGCGAAAAAAAAGTCTGTACTGTCTGCTGTGCGTGTGTGTGTGTGTGTGTGTGTGCGGTGGCGTTTCTATGTGTAAATGCATGTGTGTTCTGGTGTGTGCGTGTGCGCTTGCGTGTGTGTCCTCATGGCCTCGCCCATTAAGCTGTGCTGAGGCCAGCACTTCCTTTATGCTTGTTGAAAGTCCCAGGGATTTTGGATGAACAAAAACCTCTCCAGGGAGTGAAAGGGCCTTGAATGCCTGCTAATGCCGTCCCGACCTCTGGACTCTTGCGGGCTGCGGCGTACGTGTCCATATGGTGCAATTATAAGCATGGACCATTTGTACTGTATATATACTGTATATTGTGTTAATGAGAGAGATAAAACAACCATTTTTTTAACCTCTTGGCCGTCCAAGTTTGGACTTTTGGAGGATGAAAATAGAAAGCTTACTTAGTCTGTTCAACTTGCAATGAAAATTTGGATGAAAAATAAATTGAACATACAATTTCTAAAGCAAAATCTCAGGACCCAGCACACTCGCAGACATTCCTTTAAAGCTAACACTCAAGCAATGTATTAACAGCGTCAATACCGTATTAGCCTCATTCCTGAATGCTTATTTGAAGAAAAAATAGCATCAAACTGAACAAAGCTTAAAGAAGAAAGTCCCATTCATCCAATGAAAAACACGGGTGTGTTTGACTTTATTTTGCTGGCAAAGGCATCAGAAAATGTTGTTTTGTGGCTCAGCTGGACAAGTGTTTCACCCTCAGTTGTCATATCTGCACAACTATGTCTCCTTTATGTTTTAAGCAGCACTGCTGCTCACAAGGTCGACCTTGTCATCGGGAGTGGAAAGTTGCTTCTCCACATTCCCCCTGCGACCTCTTTCTTGCAAGAAATTAAGTTTGAGTCACCAGGGATTTCTCTTGATTGAGGCCCCACACCTGCCTGGAGACCTTCCACTGATTCTCGCGTGCGCAGCTGCACCTCGTTGCTAATATTCATTAAAAGCACAATACAGGCATTTTTCATTGTTCAGTTGTTAGGCTGTCAGAGTTTGACTTAATCCTTTCTGTTGTTTTGTAAATGGATTCTGAAATTATGTATGCTTGCAAATAAATTGTGAGAATATATTCACCAAAAGGGTAACTCCACCAATTTTTCACATTAAAGTGGGTTTACAGGTCTTGGGGAGTATTTATGCATATGTAGAAAAAATGCAAAAAAGCCTTTTGTGGCTCCAGAGGAAGCTGCATGTAATGTGATAAAATGCATTGTGGGAAATAAGAATATAATATTTGAAAAGGAAGAAGAATGGAATATGGAATAAAATGATGATATATCTGGTTCTGCTGTACTGATTTTGATCAAACAAACTGAACAAACCAACTCTCTTTGTGTTCATGATTGAATAAACTGACCATAAAGGACAACACAGATTCATACTGTTTTACTTTGTTTATATGTGGCGGACTCTGCCACTTTTCAAGCAGCATCCGAGTTGTGGTGAGGGTCATTTTCTGATTAAATGTTCACACTAGAGCAGCACTTAAGTGAACCAGAGGGGAATTTGCTTACAAAAGAGGCATTTAGACCACTTAAGTGGCCCTTTGGTGTCCCGTCAGGCCGCAGACATCCTTCTTAAAACAAGCACTTTGGCAATCTGTAAACCTTTAGGAAAAGACATCATCAGCTGCTGGCATCCTCTTTATATTACCAACATGTTAATACATTGAATCTAACTCTGTATTAAGATTATGTTAATGCAGCTGTTTCATGTTATAGTCAATGTGGTCGTCTCATTAGTCCCAGTGCATCACATTCATTTGTACAGTAGGTCCCCTAGTGGCCAAACTTGGACATTACTTCTATTAAGTTCTTCATAACTGGATTTAATCATGATACAAGTGTTTCAATGATAGTGAGCGAATCGAACAAAATAACTTCCACTCCAGATGTGCAGATTTTTATTTTATTCACCAAACAAAAGTCAGTGGTGTCAGTTACTTCCTTTTAATGATGAAACTTTCTCTACATTGCTCCCCAAATCCAGATCTTTCAGTCGTTTATTTCTGTGGTTAACTTTTCTTCATCCAGTCAGAAACACTTCTGTGTGCATGAGGGGAGAGAAAAGTTCAAGTTTGAAGTCAGAAGGCCGATTCTTAATCCTCACATCCAATCATTGCTGAGGTAACAGGTTTAGGGATCGGCTTGATTCTGCCCATAGCCAGTATCATGGCGCTCTGATAGTTGTAGTACTCTGCGCCCTTGAACAGATTGATTCCACCCGCACCACACAGAGCGGCATCAATGGGGGAAATGGGTATGGGCACATCTCGGGTTATGACCCTGGGCGTGGCGGTCAGATCAACATCACGCATTCTGTTTACATCTGGAAGAAAAATGTGTGTGAAGATGTGTATTAATCACAAACATACAGCTTATATAGTTTTTTTGTTTATTTAAATTTGAACAAACCTTTTCTGCCTAGCCTATTTCAATAGTTTTGTTAAAGGGGTAGTTTTGGAGAAGAACTATTAATGTGGTACTAAAACAAACTCAGAAATATTTACATCTTCCATAAGTGAATAAACAAGCTGTTCTCAGAGGAAAATAATGTCCCCAGAACATTGTTTGAAGCTATAAAGGTGGCAGGGTCCGCCACATTAAAACAAAATCAAACAGTATGAAACTGTGTTGTCCTTTAAGGTCAGCTTGTTTATTCAGTCTTAAAAACAATGTGAGTTTGTTGAGGCATAAAAAGTGAGTCAATGAAGATCTTTCGCTTCTAATTATAATTTGTTCCCTCAAACTACAGATTGCACCTTTTAAAGCTGTAGTCTGTAACTATTTTTTGGTTATATTTGCTAAAATTGTCATTATGATCCGACAGTAGAATAAGATGCAGGTCAGCTGTCTGTGGCTCCACCCAGTGGCTGTAATATGATTTGCAAGAAGCCACCGCTCAAGGATCAATACAACCAATCAGAGCAGAAGGGGAGAAGTGTCAATCACTCTCATGCATAAGCTGCTTGCAGTGCCCCTCCCCCGAGCAGGTGCAGTGCCTGCTCTCACCTGGTCAGATATGTTCAAGCTAAAGCCTAAACTGTAAACAATGGCGGAGAACAGACAACAACAGAGCCGAAGAATGCCCCTCCATTGTCCACGTCAAAGAGAAGAAATAAAAACACTGACGAAGAAAAGCAGTGTAAAAAGAAAGCATTTGACCAAGCCAGAGAGAAAACTAGGATAAATATCAGAGCTCATTTCAGAGGTGGAGGAGCTGCGGGATTAGGACTCAAGAGCGACGCAGAGTTAGCGGCTTTTCTGCTGGACAGGTAAGGACCCCTGCTTGATATATGTTTAAGTCTATGGTTTGACCACAAGGCTATGGTGGCAGTGGTTACTGTAATACTCGCAATAGCGCATGTGGCCGTACAATGTTGCAGTCGAGCTACGTAGCTTGTATGCTAACTCCGGTGTTTAGCTCTGTCTTTATGGCTACTGGTTAGCAAAAGTGTCTTTCAAGTGAGCGGGCAGTTATAACGTCAGCTTGTGTTCAGGACACTCTGAAGTGGTTGAATTGCTTTAGAGAAATAACATTACTCATGCTTCAGAAAGGCAGCATGATGATGATTACCTGAATGATTAACTGGTAACTCTGTCTACCGCGATGTGAGGAAAATTGTTTGTTACTCAGGATATCTACAGTGACTCATCATTTAGTTGTGTTGATCAGAAATACAACAATCTGGGCTTATTTTGTTGTTGTTTTTTTGAATGTGCCATCTTGGTTATCTGGCATCCTCTGTTACCGTGGTCACAAGCCTGCTCATGCATGGCAGACTCCTCTAAGGGGAGGGGCTTTGAAGTAAAAAAGAGTTAGACTAAAAATAATAATTGAGCATTCGCGACCTTACCTTGGATTATATGAACGATGTGTTCATTTGGACACACAAAGGCAGCGTCCACTGCTCCTTCGATGCCGAGCTCCTCCTTCAGGGTTTTAGGGTAACCCTCAATCAGGGTGTAGTGAGCGCCTCCTTTGTAGATGTAAATTTGATCACCCTGAAGGTGTTTGACAGAACAAGAGGGGTTTGAGTTTTAACTTCAGCACAGCTCAATGTTTCTGTGAAAGCAGGAAGACTTGTGATTGGTTCCTTAAAAGCCTACCTTAATCAGGTAGATCTTGTTATCGTAGGAAAAGACAGCGTCCACTCCTTCTGTCACCTCCTTCCACGTCCTGGTGATTTGGAACCCATGAAGGCCATCACGGCGGGTATCCAGACGCATGTAGTTGGGGCCTGAGTGGATTGAACTGTCTTAGTGACATTTTCACAGCAAACTTGAAAGAAATTATCAATATCAATAATTCATACCACACTGCTTTAAGAGTGAAGCTAGAGGCTAAAGGCTATCCTATTTTTTTTAGATTAGCATAAAGTCCAAAAAGCTTCTAACAATTCTCAAACTTATTAATTATCAAGTCAAACGATTAGACTAAGAGTATACAACCATGCTAGCATCTCTGTCTGGTTCTGCTGGGGTTCAGCTTTGAGCTAAATGCTATGGTCCACATGCTAACATGCTTACAATGATAATGCTAGCATGCAGACGTTTATCAGGTATTTAGCGTTCATCATGGTGACTGTCTTTGTTCAGCATATAAGCATGCTTTATTTTCTTTTTAAAGGATGCATTTGTTTTTTGTCCAGTCCTTGTGCTAAGCTAAGCTAATTCCCTCATGGATTCATCATCATGCTTTATACATTTAACTCTCAGCAAATTTATGACTGTTATATTTGCCAAAATGTTGAATAATTCTTCTCTGTTTTGTTTATTTATTTATTTTTTTTTTACTTTACCTGAGAATAAATATGTTTTGCCTTCATCATCAGTGGTGATGGCATCTAGTTTGGTCTCACTGCATTTTGGGACTTTATGACCAGCTCCATGACCTGCAGTCAGATACAGAAGATTCATCAAAATACATCCGTCTGTATTTCCTGTGCAATATATAATAAGAAATGTGTCTTTTCATGATGAACTAACCAAAGTTGGGGCATCTCATGAAATAATTGCGGGCGTCCTTAGGGTAGGTACCGTTCACCTCTCCGGATACAGGATGGAACCTGGTGAAGTTGTTTCCATGGAAACAGTAGTAGTGCTCCAGCCAGCGGAAGGCGGCGGTGCAGATGGGCAGGTGTGACCACTGCTTGGTCTTCACTGCCTTTGTGCTGATATCATAAACATGAACATCATTTCCTGCGGGAGGAAAATGATTAGTTTGAGCAACGAAGATTGACGCCTAAATCCCTCAGAGACTAAATATACACACTATTCTCCCAATATTTGCTAAACTACCTATTAGATATACTGTAGGCATGATGCATTAGGACAATTCAGCTAAGTTACATTTTAGTAATTGGCTTAAATTGTTGTAATCTGTGAGTGAAATGTACTTCCTCGACTAAGGGGCAGCACTACCTTAATAATTCTAAGACTTAATTTATTCGAAACATGATTTTACAGAATAACTATAGACTTGACTCAGTGAGATGAATATTTTTACACTGAATGCCGACATACCCTTGAAGAAGAGAACTGAGTCAGCCATGCACTCTCCCTGAGGACACTCAACAGCAGCGTCCAGATGAGTGGGGACTCCTGGGAAGTCCTCCTCGATCCCTTTTGGATAGCCGTCTTCCAGAGTGTGGTTATAATAGCTGAACACCTTGTCGTCCTTGAGATTACATCAGAGAGAGAAGAGGTTAATGGCAGCTCTTGCTCTTTTGACCTTTTATCTCATAATTATGACTTACCATGGGAACATTTTTCTCGTCAAGCTTAGTTTTCATATTACTTTATTTCTTTGACTGCCGAAAAATGGCCTTCCGTACAAAATAATGTCTCATACCAGGAAGAAATAGATGTGATCGTGGTCGTCTGGGTTGTCTTTGTTGTGCATGCGGAAGGCAGCGTCGACGTGGCCGATGTGATGGATGTCGTCGAGCTCCTTGAAGGACTCGTTGGACAGCACAGCTGGACCACCAAAACCCTTCCACAAGTGGGCACCTGAAAGGAAAACACCAGAGTAGTGTCATTAAAATGCAATAAATATAAATTCAGTTAAAAAAAGAATACTAAATAAAGATTTACATGATCAGGATACTGCCCAACTTCATGTTAAAAACTCTTTATAGGAAGTTTCATACCTTTAAAGAAGAAGGTGTTTCCTTTCTCGTCAGGAGTGATGGCATCAAACTCAATGCCGGCACACCGGTCCGGCAAAGAAGCATCTCCACCTTTATTTCAGAGTTACAATAATAGACATAACATAACGTGTGTTACCTTGAATGCACTTGAGGTAATGTGAAAATGTGTATCATTAAACTTGCATTGTACAGAAGACGGTTGCTCAGATGTGACAGACAAATATAGACAAACCAGTGAGAAATCAGGGTTATGACTCTAATCTGTTTGTTAAAAACCCACCGTCTACCGCTGCATCTTGTGCCGGCCTGTGGATGAAAGAAAAATGTTAATAATTTCTTGCACTTCAGTGTAGCACCACGTTACATTCAGTTTTTAAAAATCCTTGAGTTATGATGACAGAGGGGTCAGTAAGTGCCAGACAACCGAGGCAATATGATGACTTTGCACCCTCATGTATTTGCTCAATTGATCCAACTGGTGGACTTTGTGAAGAACAAACACAGTTAAGAATGAGAAGGAATGATTCAGCCAGTCGGGGTTGGACAAAATGCCAGGAACGCCTTACAGTTCCATGTAATACAAAGAAAGGTAAACACAAAGTTCAACCCCGTAATTACTATAGAGTTGAGTCAACAGGAAAGGTATGCTGTCAATAAATAATTTTCCATGTATTTTTAATATATCCAAATATTCATTGAATTACAGCAAATAGGCCTAGATGGTAAATTTCTATGTCTAATGTCAAGAAGCGAATTAAGAATCTTGCATTTTTTTTCTAAATTGAAAATATTACTTAAAGTTTAATACTGTAATTGCATTTATTGGATACAAATATTGACAGTTAGTGTAGTAACATTTTGATAGATATTTACATAGATTTTTTTCTTAATTGACAGATATCTTGTAAATTTTCACAGTTTTTCTAGCAATGTATCACACAAACTAGTTATTAACTTGCTACTTATTTGCATTATAAAAGTGGTTACCATATGTAAAGGTAATTTCTATATCTAAATGTCCTAAAATTATATATTAAAAGGCCAACAAATAAACACAACTTCAATTTAAAGCTAAAACTACATGAAAAATATCCTGAAAACCTCTTGAACCATCCACATGAAATCAGGAATGAAGAATCTTGGGATCAGGATATTAAAATCACAATGTCCTGAACTGAATGACCTATTTGTGTTAATTCAATACAAGATGCAGGAGTTTATTAATACTCACGCAGGTGCTCCATTAGAAAGGGTTAGTGCTAAGCACAGAAACAGAGTTTTGGTGAGCAGGTCCATGCTGAGGTCCTCTGGCAGGATGTCTGACCGGAGAGCAGAGCTGTAGCTGTGCAGGAGCTGAAGCTGTGCTTTTATACTGAAACTTCTGTGTGCGTGGGTGGACAAGTTAGGAAACTGTGTGCACATTTATGCATGTGTGTTTGCACAGGGTGCAAGTGGAATCTTTACTGTTGCAAAATAAGGTTTTGGCATGATCATTTGTGCCTCATAATTTACTCATTTGGTCATGTCTTTATTTTTTTTTTTTACATGTCAGTATAATGTGCAGCTCAACTAATGTTCTCCTGCTGCCAACTATCAATCTTTAATCAAGCTGTTCTAATGAAATCTTGGAGAGGAGGTTAAAAGTAAACGAGAAGCTTAAATTTGGCTTGTAATGTGAATTTCAAATCACATTATTGATCTGTTTGGTTAACATTTCACTGCTTCTAACTGTTTGTCGAGTCATGAACAGTACGCTCCCTTTGACGTTTCTGGAAATGTTTCTGGGCAAGCATGGTCACGAGAGAAAATACCAGATGTGATAAGGTGTAGTTAGGCAATCGACACATGAACAACAAAAAAATCGAATGAAAAATAAATGCAAAATTAGATGCAAATCAAAGTTTAATTATTTTAAATCAGAGAACAGTACAAAATCATAAAGCCCCTCCCCAGCTTAAATTTGTTCTTAAATTTGTCTCGATTACTGTATTGATTGATTACATTATGGGCATACTTCACAAAATGTCATCCAATATCATTCAGGCACACAGAATAATGGTCTACCAAGCTTTACTGAAGATAAATTTGAGGCAATCAAAGAAAACAAATGTTGGAAACACACATGGTTAATTAAAAGCATGCATTAGTACTTTGATCTGTAACTTAGATTTTTTGGACTGAGCAATTATGATCGACTCATCTACTATATTTGCCCCGAATCTACTGATTATGATAATGAGAAAATAGTCAAGTACAGTCACCATTTTGAAATCTCATCAAACATGATCCCATGAAAGTACAACAGATAGGAGGTAGAGGCTGTATACTTTACTGAAAGAAAGGATATTGCCTGCTATTACAGATTTACCCATTTCAATTTATCACAGCAATTAGTCTTAACAACCCTATTTTTCTTTCTATCTCCGTCTTCATCATCTTCTGTGGTTCACTTGTAGCGGTATATCTTAATGCAGTGATTCATGCTGTCTGACACGACCATGTGGCCATCAGGGAGCAGTGCCAGGCCCCTTGGGCTACTCAGGTTATCGTTCACCAGTGGCCAGCCAACTCCTTTGGACGGGTAGAAGAGAACGCGGTGGTGCTGCTTGCCCCAGTCTGCCACCAGGACATCTCCATCGCCATCGATACAGAGACCCCAAGGGCAGGTCAGAACAGGCCCCAAGCCCGAGCAAACCCCCAGGATTCGGATTGTGTTCCAGCCAGGCTCCAGGACTCGGATGCAAGCGACACGTCCAGTCTCATTTCCTCGTTCAGACACTGCCATAAGCCCAGTGGTGAGACACGCTGCCACCAGGTAGGGTCTGTGGTACCCGGACACAACCGTGCGCTCCAGTCTTGCCCCGGTTTTGGGGTCCAGCTTCAGGGAAGTTAGCGTGCCACGCTTAATGTCAGCAACCAAGAACTCGTCCTGACGAGTAACAGCCACCCCTCTGGGAGCATCCAGCTCTTCATTGGTGGAACCGATCATTGTGCCTCCAAACGTTTGCAGGAGACGTCCATGGCGGCTGAACACCAACACAGCTCGTTCAGCAGCACACGTCAGGGCAATGAGGCCCTTTGAATTCACAGCCACATCAAAGTAGTTGCAGATGCGGGAAGACCTTTCTGATCCCGAAGGAGACACCTGCTGCACAACATTCTTCTGGAGATCAGTCACCTGAATGCGGGCATTTCCACAATCCACCACAAAAAGTTGTCCTCTGATAGTTGCATGGACGCCACTTGGGAGATTGAAGTCAGTGCGGCCTGATCCTTGTTTACCAAACTGTTTGACCAGATAAGCTGAGTCGAGTGCAATCGAACCACCCTCTTCATCCAGTTCTCTCAACGATGGCACAACTCTCTCTTTCTTATCCTTGTACTGTTGTGATTCTTTCCCTTGGTGTAATTTGTCTCCTTCAATTGCTGACATCGACAGAGATCTGCTCACCCGGTTTAAACCGACACCCTGTGGGTCACGATTCTGGGTTCTTGACTGTCGTTCATCAGAACTCATTGTGTTCCTACCATATTCTGCGTCATTCCCTTGGCCTTCTTCAAGAGTTGAAGGATCAGAGGCAAGGCGCATTCTGTTGACCTTTCTGACTCCCATACGCTCACCATTGTCTCCACGTTTACCTGAGAGGTCAGTGGTGGAAATTGAACGGCAGTGCTCCTGTTTGAGGGATCCATTGACTGGAGTGTTCACAGTGTAGGTGTAACAGGAATCGTCACTGTCTGCTGGGGATGGAGGGCTTCCACTATCCATTGAAGAATTATTTGAGGTCTTTTTCTTAGTATATTTAGAAGGTGGATTCTGTTTAGTGGAAAGATCTACAAGACTTTGCCTAGAGAGTGAACCTTTGCGCTTTGTATTTGGAGATAATGCCACATCACTGCTTTTTCTATATGTTTCTTCAGGAGGGCAAGATGGTTCTTCACATGAGACAAAGACAAGAGATTTTTGTTTCCTCTTTCCCTTCAGTGTGGGCCGCCTCCTTGCTCCATTTTGTCTGCCATCAGATTCATCACCTTCAGATTCTCCCTGACTGGAGACCGGTGGGATTGCAAGGAAAAGATCTCGCCCTTGCATGTCAGAACACACAGACTCCACTTCCTCATCTTGGGATGACTCAGATACACCACGGTGTCTCGGTATGGGGGATTTTAAGGTGGGTGATTTAAGCTCATCCTCATTCTCTGTAGAGCTTGACAGACGTAGTTTCCGGACAACCCGCATGTTCCCACTATTTGCCTTATTGCTTTCCTCTGGTGTGTTCCTTTGCCCAGCTCTGTTTGGTTGTGGTTCCTTTCGGATTTCAAGAGGGGTAATGTTTGAAAATGCTGCATCACCTGAGTGCAAGGCACACTTCTGTCCTTGGACACCACAGACACCAATCGGGTAAGTCATGCCTTGCTCGTGGACATCAATTTCTCCTAAGCTTAAAGTCTTGGATCCAGGGCTTGGTAGGAAACTGACCCTTTTCATTGTTAGAGAAATCTCCCAAGGTTGTGTGACTTCAGCCACTCCTCTTTGGAGCTGTTTTTTGTTGGATCCACCAGCATGACTGCCCCATCTTTGTATCTGCTCCTTCAGCTGTCCAATTTTTCTAAGTTGCTGGTCAACAAGTGACTGCACAACTCGCGCTGCTGCAGCATTCTCCCTCTTCAGCTGACTGAGGTGCCGCTGGGCCTCCCTGTGGTCTTGCTCAACCTTCTCAAGAAGGCGACGCTCCTCTCTCTGTGCCTCAATCGCAGCATTGTCCAACTCACGGTTTACCTCCTCCACTTCAGTCTGCTGTCGCTCCCTGAGGCTCTGGAGTTCTTGTTCTCCTTGCTCCAAGTTAGAAAGGGCCTGAGTCACCCAGGGAGGTGGTGAAGTAAGAGATATGGGTGTAAAGATGGACTCCCGGGGGGTGAACGATGGGGGCGGTGGGGAGCTCACATCTCTGTGTATTGGAGTGCTGTGTGTCAGCAGGGCCGTGAACCCAAGGAGTGCTCTTCTCTCTGAATGAGATCGCATTAACATGGTGGATGGTAGATTTGAGCAATCCTTGTCAAATGGGCTTTCAATTTTCACGACTTTTAAGTAGGTATCTGTGAAGACAAAGAGAAAATGCAAAAGAAAAAAATATATAATCAAAACCCTGTTACCATGGCATTAAATACACCAAAGTGCAACAAAGCATTTAAGAGTATTAGAAGGGGCTTTTGAAAAATTTTGGGAAAGAAAGTAAAGTCTCAACATCTAGAAAGTCAATCTAAAACAAAACTAAGGATTGTATGCGATAAGCAATTGCGGAATAAAACAAAGAACATTTAGGGACCAATCACATGAGAAGTTTCCCTAGGAACGTATCGCCAGCATAATGAAAATTATAATAACGATATATTGTGCTTTTCAAGATACTCAAAGACACTTCACACTGGCAATAAGAAAATCCTTGTCAGTCATTTCCTCACCAAAACAGTCACCCTGCAATGTTTTGCAAATGAACTCTTCAGTCCCCCAGGAAATCTATTTGACCTACCTGTTGACTCAGGTGTATCACATAAACCCTTTGAGGACTTGCGTACATTTCTTCTGCTGTTCGAGAACTAGGACACATGTGCCCTCTCGTTGCAACTTTATCCATCCCACACTGTATTCTGTTTCTCACGAGACTCTAAAGTGCTCTCAGGTAACCACTGTCCTGTTTCCCTGAGGTCAGCATTGTGTTCAGGCTTCAGCCGCGTTGGCAGCCACTGATCACGAACGTCCCAAATTGGATGTTAATTAGCAGTTTGCTAAAGGACATCTAATCTAGACCTCTATTGGATTACCAATCATGCTGTACTTTATAATTTAATTCGTAGTTAAAGGTGCACAGAATTCCATACTGTTTTACTTTGTTTTTATGTGGCGGACCCTGCCACCTTTCTAGCTTCAAACAGTGTTCTGGAGACCTTATTTTCCTCTGAGAACAGCTTGTTTATTTAGTTATGGACAAAAAAAATGTTTTAGTTTGTATTATTATATTGTAAATATAATAATTCTGAGTTTGAATTTCATCTCCAAAACTACATAAAGCCCCTTCAAAGCTATTTTATTATCTATTCTATTTCTGACATTATATGGTAATTTAGTGTTGTTGCATGCCAAGTTGAGGCAGAAAGGTCGCTTCTCTTAACGTCACTCATCATGAAACTTCAACAGTCTCAAATAGTTTCTTCCGAGTGCAGCACAGACCCTCATTGTCACTTTTGGTGGAAACAGCAGCGCTTATCTGCTCAAGGCATTGAAACTGAACTCTGTCTTTCAACGCCAGCACGAGGTATGTGAGACACTGCCAGGAGACGGGTCCCTTCTCTCTCTCTTTTAGTTTTCGGAATTTTTTTGACCATGCAAAACGGACCATTACTTGTGTCGTCAATTGTGTGCACCAGCGTGTATATGTTGACAGTGTAGACCTAGTTAGAGAGCCTTTAAACCCCACCAGGAGCAAAACAATAAGGCTTTTGCGAGGATGAAAGGATGAGGTGTCAGTTTACCTGTGCATGCTCATAATAAGGTCCCCCTGGAAACATGTGACCTCAGAGTGTGAATGGATAAAATCTGATTCCCATGTTTTAGAAAGATGTCAAAGATGCTATCTGTCGGTGACATTTGTTGTATAGTGTTCAGGACAATTGAAATGTCACTTAAAGAAGAACTTATAGGAGACATTAATTGCAGGAGATCATGGAACACATGATCTCGGATGCAATCTCAATAACACAGCACTTGCACATTAAGGCATCATTAAGGTAGCCATCAATCTGTTTGTCGGAATGAGGGGAAATGTGGGTTACGTGTCAGTAACAAATCCCTGTCACTCTCCGGGAGTGAGGCCACTGGGTCTTCTCACGTTACCCCACTTTAATGTTGAATGAGAGGCACCAGTTGCTAAGATACGGGACGGCCTTTGCTGAGACTATGGAATAAATGATACCATTCATAATTGAGAGGATTATGCAGGATGTTCAGGAGCATTCCACCGTATCGAAAGCAAACAATGGAGCAATTCAGCGCAAGTTATTGAGCATAAAGCTCACAGGTAAAGGCCTCTTTCAAATGTTAATGCAACGACTTCATTTAGTTTAATAGAAAGAAATCAGAGGGCTGCAAATTGCCCCCAAAGACTTTTGTTATTTTAAAATTCTGATTACAGAATGAGCACCAGTTTTTATTCAGATCCTGAGCTGCAAACTATAGGAGCACAACTGTGCATATGCAAAAATAACTGTTTGTAAAAAGATGTCCTACCTGAATCACAGGTGTGTGCCTCTTCCTCTGCTGCTCTCTCTGCTCTGTCCTGCAGCCTCCACCTCCTCCTCCCTCCACCTCTCTCTGTCACTCCCTCCGGCTCACCCTTCTTCCCCTCCCTCCTTCTTTCCATTGCGTTCTGCACAGGTGGTTGTCTATTATGACTTCACGCAGTGGCATGTTTACGTGTGCAGACAAACAAATATACACTTGATTTATACATGAAATACATATTACTCAACTACTGATTAAATATACAGATATAAAAAAAAAATTGAAATAGCATCAGAAAATCGGAAACATGGTTTGTGAGTGATAGCAGGCTGACTGTTTTCAGATACTTCACCAGTCTTTCAGTCTCAGTCTTTAAATTTGACATAAATATCCAGAACGCAGAAGGTTAAAGGGCTGATTATATTAACAAAAGGGATTTACTTTGAGATATTGAGTCTGGATCAACAAGCACGTTGAGTTTTTTCATTCTAACTCTTCAAAAACATTCATTTCCACTAAAAAAAACACCCTCTTTTGATATGTGGTTTCTATGAATAATTATTCTCAAAAAAGGAGACATTCGCATTGAAATGTGATTTCATTCCTGAAATTCAGCCTGAAAAATATCTTAAATATTTTGTTCCTGCAATAAACTGACTGGATTTGGGGCTTCACAGGGCTGAGTTCCCATCTAAAACTATATTTTTACAGACTTTATCCTGAACATATTAACTATATGGATACATATAACTACAAATAGTTATGTCTTTTAAAAAATGGGACATTGCCTTTTACAAATTAACTCCTCGAAACCTTCCTGCTTATTAATGTGTGCTATGAATGAACTGTGTTTCACTGGATTTACAGTCCTCATATGTACGATGAATGAACATGAGTTTATTGATGCAGAAACTTGCTCTCCAGATCCATTTTATTGACAGGAGCAACTGTTTAACTCATTATTAACACTTACTTTTCACCATTGAACCACTAGATGTCAGCAAATACAAAGCTTCACAGAGAGGACAACCTCTGCTTCACTGTGCTCTCTCACCTCCGATGTGCTTTAAATAAGAGACAATATATTACAGTTAGAGTTTTATATGTAATGACATAGTTTCTTGTCTATACCTTGAAGGAATTCAGTATGCTCTGTATGATGCCTGCTTTAACCTTTACTGAACATATTAAGAGGGAGAGTTGTCAACCTGGGATCTAAATGTATCAGACAGTTTTTGATTATGTTGTATTTTACTTTCCTGTTCCTCAGTCTGTCTGGATTTCAGCTCAGTTGGTTTTCGGTCACATGGACTCTGATCATCGATCCACCTGTGGACAGTTCAGTCATTGTATGGCCTGACGTGTACACGTGCACCTTTTCTGCTTTGGATTTTTTTAAAACTCAGTCTATTTGCTTGTGTTTTGTTTTTTCCCCTGCCGTGCCTGGATGTAACAGTCTCATACATTTAATACATTTTCTGTCTATAAAAGAAAGTAATAACAGTTCAGTCTGGCTGACTGCTCTTTACTCTTCAGCAGACCTTCATGGAGGTCAGTCATATACTGTAGTTGTATATGTGCCATAAGGCAGAGTTACTGTGTGACAAGTCAAATGAGTAACCTATCCAGTCCAGAGTCCGGAGTTTATATAATACTGGATCTACTTTTTCCTAAGATTATGTTTTAAAAACCTGAATCCTGCAATAAGAAGAGGAATTATAACTTTAAGGTGTCTATCCTCTACCTAGTTATGACAATAAAACAAAAGGACAGGACAAATACAGACATAGTGTACATACACACTATATAATGGGCTCAAATACAAAACCACATCACTTCACATATATCATATTTTAATGTGAATGAATGAGAGAAACTAGTTCCTTTCACATTGGTTGACATGCTGCATGTGTCTGATTTGTGTGTTGTGTAGTTGGTGTTCAGCTGTAGTTTCGGCAAAGTCATTGTGCAGACAGATACATGTCTGTAAACTTAAAAACAAGGTTTGGTCCCAGAGTCAGACATCAATTACTCGTACATGTCGGCTTGTGTAATTCATCTCGCGTTGTATTTAAAATATGTGCAGGGTGTGGAAGTTTGGGAATAAAAGTCAAAGAAATTTGGCCGAAATTCAATGTGAAAGCTCAGAAAATGGCATCATTGATTCAGTACGTGTTCAACAGCTGACTGATGATCTTCAGCTGCATTGTGGGATAATAGGTGCTCTAAATCAACTGCCCCGAGTACAGATTTGGATATTTGGTCAAATTGTAGATTATTTTCCTCCTTATACAGTCGTTATATGTTCTTATCACGCCCTCTCTGTCGTCGTGTTGTGGTTTGAGACGTCTCAGATGCCACTTAAAGGGGCACTACGTCGTTTTAGAGAAGAAACCACAGTCAGAATTGTAATATATTTATAATATTAATGAGGCAATAATACAAACTCAGAAATATTTATTCTTTCCAAAACTGAATAAACAAGCTGTTCTCGGAGGAAAATAAGGTTCCCAGAACACTGTTTGAGGTGGCAGGGTCCGCCACATATACACAAAGTGAACCAGTATGAGACTGTGTTGTCCTTTTTAAGGTCAGTTTGTTCTTTTAGTTTATTCAGTCATGAAAACAAAGTGGGTTCGTCTATTCAATATCAAACTTTTTGAACCGAGTGTCAATGAAAAAAAAAATGCTGCTGATCCGAAGCAAAACCTGAACACACTCTTCAGACAGCACCTATGAGCTGTGTAAAAGATTTACTTCTCTTATAGGATCCAACATCTTCTCACCAATTATCCTCACACACACACACACACACACACACACACACACTGAGCGCTGCCCCCCTGGACACAGATGGGTCCTGAGCCGTCAGTGTTGCTGGGTGTCACACGAGGTCCTACAGGCTGCCTTGCTGGTGTTGTGACTGATT
>OMLP01040363.1:0-18450 GCA_900302685.1 Spondyliosoma cantharus | reverse complement strand
GTCGACAGTCGATACAGGTGTTTGTATCACAGGTTGATCTGGACGTCTCACACTTTGCCACAGCTGACTGACCTCACGCTGAGTTCGGGCTGGATGCCAACATACTCTGCAGACTGTTTGACGAGCAGGCTGTGTGACAGTTTTCACATCGAATTGGCTTCGGCTTAATAACAATGTATGCGGCTGGGAATGATGACTTTCATTCAGTAACCATTTGAATGCAGTGTGGAATGAAAAAAAAATACTCAATGGTAACAAGTGTCACACGTTAACCTGGACGCTGCGCACTCAGCTAACAGCTAACAGGTCTCCACGCTGCTCTCGAGCCGCTCGGCGTGAACAAATGCCTCAGACTGTTCCACCCATGAGTTGTATGTGAGTACAGACATTCCCGACAAAGATACGAGACCGACGACATGCACTTTTGGACGATTTATTGACAGTTGCGTTTTTTCGGGCAGTCACCTACACTGTCACTGTGTGCTCTGTAGCGCTTGTCGAACAGTGGTGGTTTGTTGCGTGCACGCCATCGACTGTCCGGGTGCTGCACTTCCGAGTTCCGCCCCTTGCGTTCCGTCAACATTACGTTGTCAATTAACATGTAGAAGATCGATTTTTGACATTTGTGAATCAATTCAGAATCATCCACGTCCAAATCGAGATGCATCTAAGAATCGATTATTTTTCCCACCCCTACCAAACACTACATGACACACTAACTATACACTCCAAACATGCTATATGTCACAAATCTCTCAACTCTCAAAACTCGCTGTCTCTATCGCTGTCTCTCTCACCATCACTGGTGCTGCTGTCACTCTTTCGCCAGCGTCCCTCCCACAACTTTGCCCTGTTCCCCAGCAACCAAATCACGTGGTTTGCCACATAAGTATGTGATTGGTTGGTGTGGTGCCTTTTTCCACCAATAGGAACGTGTTTTTTTTTGCTTGCAAACACTTCCTGCTTGCGGACACTTTCGTGAGAAAAGCCCGTTTTTATCGCTTCTTCCTGCACCAAACGCGCAGCAAACTTGACGGGAATGTTTGTGAAAAAGTGTGGCGTACAGTATTTATCGTAAATCCAGTTTTACTTGGCCTATCAACACAATTTAAAAACTGATATGTAGTTTGAAGGCCGCGCCAACACTTAAACTTGGAACCAAAACTCAGCAAGGCTGCCTCTTCATGCTACATCATCTTCAATACGTGATTTTGATGCGCCAGCGTGTCAATAGACCCTAGAGGGTTAATGATGTAAGCGACCATCCATTTGTTGATTACACACAATCTGTTTTGTTCTGCAGCTTCTGAATACAGTGGAACCAGAATCAGATACTTTAAAATGATGGTTTAACATTAACAAGTTGTCATCAAATGTAGATAAAGCGAAATATATTATATTTGGACATCAAAAAACAATAATCAAGTAAAAATAATGATAAATAATATTGAAATGGAAAGAGTCTATGAGAACACATTTCTGGGAGTTGTCGTAGATCACAAACTATAATGGAAACCATCTGTTAATCATATTAAATCCAACATATCGAAGTGCATCGCAATATTGAACAAAATGCACAACATTATTAACCTCTATTCATGAATTAATTTGTTCATTCACACATATTGGGCCTCATGCAAGAAGTGATATATGCGTACGTGAAATTGCAAGCGTTGTTGAGAGCACTCTTATCAAAAAAAACAGAACATCCGGTTTACACAGTCCACAATTAGTTTGTTCTATGCATGGAAATGTGTTTTAAGTTATAGGAACATAAAAAAACAAAAACAAAAAACATATACAAAACACACAATATAATACATTTAGATTATCAGCCTATATGTTTTAGAGGAATTTAAATGATTTGATTGCTTTACACGTGGTTAAAAATACTATTGGTCAGTTGATCCTAATTAAGACTAAAATGCAGCGATGATCACAGAGGTTCAGCACCAGAATCATGGCTCACCTACTACTACTAGATGCTTTGACAAACCAGGCCTTATGCAGAGAGCACATTTATAGAAATCACTCAGATCGGTTTGATGAGACAGATGAACGGCTGCTGAGATGTTTCACATTGCCACAAGCATCGCGTATGGATTAGTGCAATAACTTGTATCCTCAGGCGAAACACACGCTCGTCAAATCCCATGCCTCCACACCTCCAAGTACTCAGCACACTCTGAGTTTTGGCCACAGGATGATTTCATAGAGAGATAGGAGACAGGTCAGGCATATTGCTGTCCTCTTTGAGTTGTGCTCTTCAGAGTACTGAAAGCGATAATATCATTCATGCCCCAGTACCCATCGCTTTCGTACACTGCTAACCAGCAGATAGTTTAAGAACACTTTTTTTGCTCTAGCGCCCACATGTATGGATCAAAGCATCCTCTCCAGATCCACTCCCATTCCTCAACTGAAAGCTGTATCACTCTATTAACATCCAAGTATTACCAAGTGCAAACTGGGGGATGGGGATGCGTCTGACTCAAGGAGCTGGTGGAGATGGGTGGCTGATTGGTAAATGATTTGTAACTCTAAAAAAAAAAAACACCATCCAGTTTAACTTTTATAAACTCCATTTTATAAAAATGTAACATAGGACCAAGGTTATGTCCTCTGATGACCCACCTGGCAAATCCAGAGACCAGACAGGAGCGCTCTTACAACCACCGGAACACGCTTACCTGCTCACAATTGAAGCGCTGAAGGCCGGGTGGATTTGGCCTGATACTGCAGGTGGAAAGCTCATATACACCCTGGAGAAAGCATGTTTAATGGCAGTGACCTGCTGTGCACTGCATAATATGGCAATGACGCATGTCAAACCACTTTCTTCTGATCTCAGTAACTGTGCGCCCCTCTGCTGACACAGCATTCATAGCATCACAGATGTTTTGCTATTGCCGTGTTTTTGACAAATTCTGTAACGCCAGTGCTGACGCTGTGGAAGATCAAATGTTTACATTGTTTCATTTGATTTAAACAATACCTAAATTTCACTGCTGCTGAAATTCACGCGCGCTCAAATACACTGAAGTTGTAGATTTCAAATGGCATCACTGATGTACTAAGCATACAACATGTTGCCAGACTGTATCCAGAGGTCGTTCCAAATAAGAGAATGTCAATATGAACTGAGAAGGAACTCTATATTCACAGAAACAAGACCAGAACAAATGTAAAACAAATGATGTGTCCCAGTATATGGAGCACATTTGTGGAGTGTTTTAGAAACAGAAGTATGAACACCCGAGTGTACAGAAAATGAGTTTGGCATTAAGTCCTTGGTTAGTTGGAGCCAGATGTGACCATATATGGATGAAAGAGTGAAGCTGGGTAAGATAATGACCGGATCTTACTGAGAACCAGAAGACATGTCATGGATAGTGATTTGTCAGTCTTAAGGTACATACCATGCTTTATTTTCTCTAATACATAAATGCGTCCAAAATGAACATCATGCTGCATTGACGAAGACTTAACTAGAGGCCAGTACCATTAACTCATGAGGAAACTGTTTATTGAGGTAATAAATCAAGTTAGAGGTAGGGTCATAATCTCATAAACTGATATACGGTAATACCCTGATATACCCTGTCCAGGAGTTACTGGACCAGCACTCTGTTGAAAGGGTCATATACCTGATCCTACAAGGTGTTGCTGTAATAGGAATTATCTGGGGACTGTGTAAGCTGTTGTCGAGGAGACACGCCTAGCCTCTGACTGCTTCCGAACGGCCAAATGACTGAAAAGCCCACAAGTCAGATACAGTCACCAACCACGCCTGTTGAAGGCAGCTCTCCTCTAAATCATCCGGGAACTTGGTATGGTGCAAGGACTATTCCCTAAGGTTCAAGCAAACAGCTCAATCTTATTTCAATTACTATGAGCCATTATCAAATATATCCATTGCTAAAAATCACAAATTGATTTATAATAAAAATTAATTTTGAAGAGCTCGGGCTGGTTGAAATACAAGATGTAGTAGAGAGCTAGAGGGATGGGCCTCTGGCCAGTATGCCTTTCACTTTCAAAAGTCCAACTTTCTGTGGTAACTCACGACCAAGGTCCAAGGTTCTCCTTTTTGCTCTCATTGGGACATCTCAACTTTTCAACCTCAACTTTAACATTACGTTTGTCTGATTAACTCTTCATTTCTTACTATTTCATATTTTAATCAAGTTTTAACTTCGTCATAACTTTAATCCAATTATGACAACAATCATTAACATTTGACTACCAATACAACACACAAAATAGCAGCGCTCTTGTACATTACTTAATCACAGTAGGACTAGGTGAAATGTCCTTTTTACTTGCAGATGGTGTATAGCAGGAGTGAGGGATCTCAACTCTTCTGACAATAAAAAAAATCTGACCACTAAAAAAAAACATTTTGTGGTTTCTTATGTTCGACATCACATCCTCAACATGTTAAATACAGGATAACACTGTACATATACGATTGGGAGTATAAATATATACATATTATTTTATATTATGCTATACTAGCTATAGTATATAAAATAGATAAATATATCATTATGAAAAAATATTTTCCCAGGGGCTGGAAGTCAGGGCCTAGGCACCAACATGCCTACAATCAACCTTGCATTACTACCCAATAGTCTCTGCTCAAAAAATATTTCAGAAGTCTTCTTCAGATTTACAAAGCACATGCAGACACAATTGATACATTCTATGACACCTCATCAATTTAATTGGGCTTAAAGCTGCTCCTGGACTAAATCCTCATTGTTTCTGCTGAATGTGAAGTTCAACAATCGTCTGGTTTCTGTCCACAAACTTGATATGAGCGACATAACAGCCAGAACAGATTCAAACCAAGAGGTGACTCCCAGCCCAACTCTTGAGAAAAATGTATCTGTACACCTGTGAGTTTTTCACCACACATCAGACAAAATAGTGCCACAAATTGAAATCCACAAAGGCACAAATGACGATTTGTGCTCACCACTCCACTTTGTAGCAAATACCTATGTGCACAAAAAGTAACTATTGCAAATCGTCACCTTCTTTAAAAAATGGCACATTTTGCAAATTTAAAAAAAACAAAAAAAAACTGAACCAAATATGGAGTATATTATATTTATCATTTCACACAAAAAGGTTATGACAATAGATGACTATTTACATGGGGTAAGGATATATCTTGATAAGCTTAAAAAATTGCCTAAGTCACTCTGTCTTGTGACTTGTGGCAAACTAAAACAGCCTTTGACATAGGCCATTATACTACGGGGGTAGGATCGCAAGATCTGTTCAACTGAGGACGTAAGTGATTGTACCAGAGGTGGCCAGCATCATGAAGAGCTGACTTAGGAAATATATAATATTGTATCTGAATAATCTCATAAAACTGTCCTGCTCTTAGCATTGATCACATATTTAATGTATTTTACAATTGCTGTGTTCCTTCCGTGTCCTTTGGGTGTGGTACAGACTTTTTAATCTGCTTTAGGCTGCCTACCTGGCTTATTAGATGAATGATTTGATCTCATCCAGGATGCATTGGGAAACAAACCGGTCCCATGAATTATTAGTGCTGATCCACAGGGATAGTAGTCAGTGTGTGAGAATATTTCACAACTTAATTCAATAAAAATGTCAATAAAGTACAATGTACAGAGGGAGCTCCAGAGTGTATCAAACTCACTTGAAACTCTGGTTTAAAGAAAAAAAAGATAATATCTAACACATACTTATTCAAGTAAAATGATTTCACAGTTTGAAGCCTGATGTTAATGCAGAGCTACAATATCCACCCTCACTCAGCTTAATTAGCACTGAACCACGAGAACTGTGCAGCATTGATGCAACAGTTATTGGGAGGCTGAATATAGTTCCTGCCTCTGCGTGTGTAAATCTCCTATTGCATTGATGACACGTCTGCAGTGCTAGCAGACTCCCCATAATGACATTGATTCATCCTGAAGCACGCTAATCAATTAATCAAAGAGCTGTAGATCGGCTGACCAGTTTCATGGGGTGTGACAACATACAGCTCAGTTGAGAGGCTGTGGAAATATACCGATACAGCAAGTGGAGTAAGTAATTGAACTCCAAAAACAAACTGCATATCAGTTAGTCAGGGGTGTAATGGTACACAGAAGTCACGCTTCAGTTCATCCCCCAGTTTGTGTTTTCCATTTCAATGTTTTTTTAACAGAGAGCAGCACAAGTGTCAAAGACAGACACAATCCTACTGCACTTTGTCCACTGTAAGTATGTGTGAAAACAACAGAATGGTGGAAAAAAAAAGACTTTCCCTCAGGGGATTCATACGTCCTCTTTTCTTCTTGGTTATACAGAGTAAAGCAAAAATAATGAAAAAGGAGGAGGAGTATTTCAATTAGTTCAACCTTGGCTATATTGAAATATTCAAAGCAATGAAACCTTGTATGCATTGCACAATGTTGGAGCAATGCCAGTGCACCGTCTTTGTCTTATCCACAACTCTCTCTCTTGCTGTTGTTGTTGACCTAGAACCCAAATTCTTCCCAAACTTAGATTTAAAGGATGCAGGTTCCAGAGTTTAATTTGTGCTCACTGTAGTGTGAACATTTGTTTTGCATTCTGTCTATCAATCTACAGACGGTATACTTTACATGTGGCAGCGTGCGCCAGATCATGATACCTGTTCCCCTTTAAAGTTGCGGAAACGTTAATGAATTAATTGAATTAATGAAGAGATTCAAACAAGCAGGATAGCTGGGCCAGAATCAGAGCTGTTTCTGTTTGCTTGTATTCCCCAAATTAATCATATTATTGCAACTTCCACTCCTCTAAAATGTTTCCCCGTTAACATAGCAACTACACCATCACTAACACTCTCTGTAAGGATGCACACGCTGGCATGGTCACTGTGGAGTTCTTACACCATCCTCTTGTGAAGAACGTCTCCATTTAATTGCCGCCATATCGTCCTGACCTTGTCTCGGACATCCTGATTCTTATCAAACAAGCTTGATATTTTCTAGGGTAGTCCTCTGACATAACCTGGGAAACAAGTCGATGTTCAGACGGAAATTGGGCCGGTAATGTGATATGTTGTTTGATAACACCATGCCTAGCAGGTGCCTGGCCTGAGCCACTTCATGTGGCTTCTGTTAAAAAAAAGAAGAAGAAGAGCAGTGGCACCTTAACAATCTTCCATTTTATCACATTGATGATGATGTGGATTCTCATTTTGACATCTCAACTGCAAACCAACTGCACCTCAGGAATCCCTGTCAGTTAATGCCAAAAGATCATCATCAGCACAACGCAGAGATACCATCTTGACGTCATTAAAGGACCATCTCTGGAGCTGCAGAGCAGCTGAAGATCACAAAGGCCAAGTAAGAGCGTGCACCTTTGTTGTGATTCAGGACCGCCTTGAATGTGCTCATGGTGAGAATGTAGTCAGAGTCAGAGTCTTTTGTACATCTACGAAACACATGTAGGCCCAATTAATACTTTCTTTGACACCACGACCATCCGTGTGAGAAAATGCTGCTTCTTGAAAGAAATCCTCACTGTTTGTCTCTGTTTTTTTTCACTTTACAAAACTGTAGTTACATTAATGTGAAGGTATTATAACTCTGGTGCAGGAACAAGACCGAGCCCCCCTCACCACCTCTGGGCACTGCTAATTCCACCACCTGTGCATACCTAGGTGAGTCCAACTGTGGAAAGAATCATTTGGTTCTTAGGCTTAATACTTAAGTTTTTGTTTTTATAAATAGCGAAAAAAAAAAAAAGCGTAAAATAATAATAATATTAATAAACAATATTACCAAAAATACAAACATGTTTACACATTTTAAGTGTACCACATATACAATATTTTCAGTCAGACAGAGTGACAGCCACGCTGTCAATCCATCCCAGCAATCCCATGATTGCAACCTATCAGGTCTGTGTATGAGTGTCTATATAGTCTGTCTTTATTAGAGACACTAGAGACGGGGATGGGCATATTGTCACTGAGCAGAGGAATACTGAAGTCTCTTGTTGTTGTATGCTGCATGTACTAATGGTAGATATGAGACATTTTTGAACTATGTAAATAATTATTTCTAGTAATTCCTAAAAGGCCCCAAATAAAAACTTTTTGCAAGTAGACAACCAGGACAACTTCCATCTATCAGAGGGAGAACACTTACTTTACTAAGGACTTGAGGGATTGACGTTGCAAATGCAAATGTATTTCACATATGTCAGTCCTGTTGCACTACTATAATTGCCATCATAACAAAATCAAAATGGACAGCAGCTTTGCTGAATAAGTATGCACGTCCTTCACTTCAGGCTTTAACATTTTTTCCATTTCTAAAACGTTCATGCATCTGAGCTGAGAACTTTTTTGTTTTACTTCCAACGCTTGAGAAAATATCAGAATTTGAACTACCTAAAGGCATGATGTGTGCAAAAGAAGATTTTTTTCTCTTTCATATCAAACAGGTTCAGGCTGATAACCCAGACTTTAAATTAGTCTGGCATGTTTGCTTTAAGTGGAAATATTGTTTGAACATATTCGGAAATTAAGTGTTCATCGCGGCAGCGAGGAAAGATCAATGATGGGAGTCTTTAAATGTTACAGACAGAACATTAACACATGTCTGAATTCTTAATGTATACTCAACTTTTTAGCCACAGTATCACTCTACCTCTAGATATGTCATATCAGTCCTTTGGATCAGAACGAAATATGTCAACAACCTTTAGATAGATTCACATTAAGTGTTGTCCAGACGTTCGTGGTCTGCTTCGGAAAAATCCATACTGACTTTGACGACCCTGAATTTTCTTCAACTGCCACCACCAGGTTGACAGTTTTAGGTTAGGTTTTGGTTTTCAGTGAGATGTTTGAATTCAACTTTGATGGTGTACATATCCACGGTTATGGAAGAGGATGAATGGATCAATTTTGGTGATCCTTATTTTTGGCAACCAGCAGTGTCTTTCAGTCCTGAGGGGACCCTGCCCTGCATGCGTCACATGCCTCCCTGCTCCAACACACATGATTCAAATGTGACGAGCTGATCAATTGAATATGTTGGGTCAGGGAAACATCTTAGTCCAGGGGACCTTGGACCAGGACTAAACAAACATTAAACAACACTATCTATAACAGATTGGCACAAATTGAGTAGAAGCATTTATCTTTCCCAATGGAGGAATCGTTGAAGCTTTGGTAGGTCCCTTTAGGTACCACGACGTTGACATTTGTGGGTCAAAGTAAAATGTGTCAGTGACCATGTGATTTTGTGCAGACATTTATGGTATGGGTAAACTCCTGACTTACATCCAAAACTATCATTAGGCCAAAAAGTCAAAGTCAAAAAGTTCTCAGCTCAACATTGAGTTGGACGCACATGATGAAGGGCGAAGTTAAAACCTTTTGAATTCTAGATATCATGGGAGAGACAAAAAAGTGAAAAAAAAAAAAAAAAAAAGGGCTCAAAGCTGTTGGTGGTAGTGATAGAAAACTGTGCTTATAGCCACTAGGTATACTGGCTATCAGTAATAAAACTTTGCTGTGAGATTCTTTAAGATCTGAGCCAGACTCCAGAAACATATTACACCATGTCAGTGCTCACAGGATGCATGTGTACCCTAGAGTGTATTGTGGTCAAAAAGGCTACACTGCTAACAGTGTAACACTGCTAAATGGCTCCACATAGTAAAGTTTAAGTTTTCAGATTTGTCACAACAGTAGCTTCTATACTTGCACTTTATCATTTTTACAATTCAGTTCATTTACTTGTCAGTTCACACTCGTGATATAATGTCAATATATTAAACTGCCAGTTTAATAATAAGTGATGTAATCGGTCTGAAATGGCACATTATTAATCCTGCCACAGTTTAGTTAATCAATGCTACTCCACTGAAATGGGACCTGTTACTGTCTCTGTACACATACAGTCCACACAGCTCTGCACAAACGGCTGCTCCACAGTGAACACATGCCTCTCCACGGCAGGTTAACACAGGAGCACATTTGGAGAGAGACATAAACTCAGACAGCAACCTACATGTACACACACACACACACACACATACACACACACACACACACACACAGCCATTCAAATGTTCTTTGTTGATCATAATTAAACTGTACAGAGGGATGTAAACACACACACACGTACACACACTTGTACAGCTTCCTCTTGATTCAATGAGCTGAGAACATTTCCATGCATAATGAGGCTTGGTCACATCTGAATAATAGATGGGAGAAAATGGATTTGGGAATCCATTGTAATTTCTCCTCCGAGCAAAATAACCACCTTCCCAAAACAAGACACCACTGAAAAATGTATATCAGCGAGCGAGAGCATCAGGGTAGAAAGTGTGTATGTGTGTGTGTGAGAGAGAGTCAACATAGTTTAGTGCTAATTAAATCAATATTCACATTTACCTGAGCAGCCTGATGTTGCCCTTTACGGTTCCTGCCCACTGTTTCCCTCTGTTCCTAATCCACACCTCTTCCTAGTTAATGCATACTGCAGTTATAGGCCCACAGAGCCCATCGCTAACATTGTAGCATGGGATTTTCTGAAGCTAACGCTGATATTAGTATTCCACATCAGTCTTTATATGATATAAAAAGATCTAAACTCAGTTCCCAGTTGTATGATAGCTGAAGGTAGATGACGCTGACTCCTTCAGCTTCACATGACGGCTGTCATTAGCAAAAGAAGATACCAGCTCCAGATATGCACTTGTGGGATTTCATGTTAAATATAGACAGTTGCTCATCACTTGTCTTTCAGAGGGAATGACTTAAGAAACAATTTTAAATTGTGTCAACACTGGAAGAAAAACAATGAAAATGAATGAAAATAGTACATTTATTTTTGCTGTGTTCTAAAAGAGTGAAGACAGGAGGGCTTACATGGTATTGCTGAAACTGCATGCATATCAAAGTCAAACACCAGCTACAGTCTATAGTTTTCACTGTGAACCATCTGCAGGTTGCAAGCAAACCCAAAGGCTACAGCCACATGCATGTCAGCACCCCGCAGAAGCTTAAGAGACAGTCGTTAAAGCAGTGAGGCCGCACTGGACATTATGAGAAAACTGATGTGTTTTTTTTTTTATGAAAATGAAAATGAACATAATATGTCTACTTTAAAATCAAATGTGGCTCTTGTGGTAATACATGGACTGAGTTTACATACTTAAGTTCAGAAGAAATCTGTTAAACATTAAATCTGAGCTCTGATGAAATGCAGTGATGTAACAGTAGTGAGCGCCTGAAAGTTGTATACCCCCTAAAATATATTCAGGAACCAGCTGAAGTGGATATTGAAGGGTATGTCTTACCTTGCCTGTATAGCAGAAATCCTATTCTCCACCAGGAATATAACTGTTGCACTGTAGTCAAAATGAAAACCTTCAGAGAAAACAAAAACCTCTGCAGCATATTCCACCTCTAGGTTTTGACTAGATTTCCTACCCTCACCTATGGTCATGAACTTTGGGCCGTGACCGGAAAAATAAGATCCCGGATACAAACGGCCGAAATGAGTTTCCTCCGCAGGGTGGCGGGGCGCTCCTTTAGAGATAGGGTGAGGAGCTCAGAGTATAGCTGCTGCTCCTCCACATCGAGAGGAGCCAGCTGAGGTGGCTCGGGCATCTGTATCGGATGCCCCCTGGATGCCTTCCTCGGGAGGTGTTCCTGGCATGCCCCACCAGGAGGAGGAGACCCCGACCAGGAAGACCCAGGACACACTGGAGTGACTATGTCACCCGGCTGGCCTGAGAACGCCTTGGGATCCTCCCGGAGGAGCTGGAGGAAATGTCCGGGGAGAGGGAAGGCTGGGTGTCCATGCTCAGACAGCTGCCCCCGCGACCTGGATAGGCGGAAGAAAATGGATGGATGGATGCTTTTGTATCGGCCCTCACGCTTGACCATGACGAGGCCTATGAGCATGCAAGTGAATGAAGTCATTTCTGCACATTAAAGTGTTTAACATCAGATATGGCCAAAATGTTTGTTTGTTAAATACTGTTGTTGAAAATGTCAGAGTGTGAAGAAACAACAGTGCTGATGTTATGTCAAAGCCGTCTATGCACTGTGTTGTAGAGATGTCTCCTTACACCACTTTGTAATGCAAGAGGCAGTAGTCCCATAGCCCCCCTAGTTTCAGTTGGGAGATGCAAAAGTGGTGATTTTACTACAAGAAATTAATTATTTGTTGACCTATTTTCTAAACAGAACAGAAAATCTGAATTTAAGTTTCTCCCCTTTACTTAACAAAGTCAAACTTAATTGCCTCACCCTAACTCAGTGTAAAACACACTTTATTCACACTCGACTTCAACAAAATAATACTCAACATACACTCTTGGCTTGTCTTTCCACAATCATAAATCCTCAATTAAGAGTAAGACATGAAAATATTCCAGTTCTATGCATTTTTTTTGGGCAGCTGCTGTGTCTTTTTGTCTCCAGTGTCATAGTTTTGGTCAGAGTCGCCGTAAATCACCTCCATACTGTACTCCATCTTCAAACTTGCATATGTCAGTCTAAGAGGCTGCGGCCAATTAGCTCCACAGCTAACTGAGCTCTTCTCTACAGGCAGCTAGTTGCTAAAGCCAAAAATAGCTATAGTATAGTGAGTCATGTTGCCCTCTATAGGTTTCAAGCTCCTTATGAATTCTGGCCATCATTTACAAATTTCAGCTTTAAGTGAAAAATAAACAAATACAAATTCTGCAATGTTCTTTGGTTTTGAATGTGGATTGTGGTTTTGTCCTGTATCAAATTACATTAATATATCTCATCTCTTTTCTTTCAGCTACATTAATATATATACATTAATATATTTGGCCGTCAATTTTTCCAGGGTTTATTTGAGGTTCATCTGATGCCAGTTCCTTTTAAATCAATTCATCTTGTTTCTAATTATTGTTTCATATTAGCTTTGACTCAGTGGTAATCACTATGTAATATGGGGGAGTAGTGTTAATTGTGGTTGGGATAAATTGGTGTAGTATTTGTATGGAAGCCAGCGATACCTGTTTCATCATGCAGACTTTGCTCTCCATATTCAGTCGCATGCTGTTGAGTTTGTTGACTGACAAGCTGCGGTCTTGTCTGTCAAGTGTTTGCTGGCCTGAAGCCGTGAGCTCTCCGTCTTGTCACTCATGCAGGCTGTGCTCACCCGACTGCTGGCTGCGATTAGATGGCTCGTATGGCATTCATTCCTGAATTAAACTCTCAAGATTTAACAGACATCAAACAGACATGCTGGAAGTCTGTCAAGTGCTGAATGTGGCTAAAGTTTTCCCCTCGATGAGTCAGTGTCAGAGGGGCCACAGTATTATTTGTGTGAAAAAGACTGGTGAGCATGAACAGCAATATGCTCTTTTTAACTGTACTATTTGACAGTTGGATTAATTTTCATAAGCATACTAACCCCCCAGACAACATGATAATTGTTACTAACCTGACATAGACTGATAAAGTAAAACAGTCTAGTAATGTGTAGCACAGTAACATAATGATTGCCAGTGCTACTGTTTTGCTTTTCCAACTGAAGCCTTTTGTCAGGCACTTTTGTATGAGCAGCACCATTAAATCAGATAATCCTCTATCCTCTATCGTCACAAAACTCCTTTTGTAGTTGTTCCACTGTTGTCTGAGGGGAACAGACAGGAATACAGGGGGGTCATCAACGACTATGTTAACTGGTGCGAATGCAACCACCTGCATATAAAGCAAACAAAGGAGATGAAAACACCACAGATCCCACCAGTGAACATCCAGGGTTTGCAAATACAAAAACCTGCGTGTTCACCTTAGCAGTAAACTGGACTCTCCAGTCCCCTCCATCTACTGAGGAGACTGAGGTCCTTTGAGAAAGATATTTTTTTCACTCAAAATACCTTGTTTTAGCAAGAAACACGTGGAGATGTCTCGACGTGTCATTCAAATGATCCAGTTTTGTCACCACAGACTAGTTTTCTTATTGTCTGGTAAAATATACAATCATGAAGGCAACAGGAAATAACGGTGCCGTGGATACAGAGAGTCATTCCATCCCTGTATGTGGACTTCAGTTTCAATTTAGATAACATGCCATCACATTGATATTCCATTATTATCACCAGCGTCATCCCAGGTGGTACATAGCGCTTGCCAATAACTGTTTACCTCCGACACCGATGATACAGGAAACACAGATTTCCTTTTCGATGCTGCAGATTTGAGCAGGTGACCCATTCAATCACACACTCGTTCCTGCTCAACTAGCCGAGTCCTCTGAATTATGTAGAAGGAAGTGACAGAAAGAGACTAAGTGAAGCGGAGAGAAAGTGACTGAGCTGGACCTTAAGATGCTGTGAGGCTCGACATGCCTCAGAACCATGTTTAAATAAACATCAGACAGAAAGAAGGTGAGAGCCATGCAGAGTCATACTTGGGGAATATCGCCAAGTCATACATTATTCCTCTTGGCTTCTAGCAGGACAAGCTGTTCTGGTGCATTCTAGATGCCCATGTATAAGTATCCAGCGGTGGACATATTCATATTCATGCATATACTCAGTGTAAATCTCCTACACTCAGTTCCTCTCTACTCTGACTTGAATTTGACTTAATATAGCTGGATACAGCTGCGCGATAGAGCTGCATGATACAGCTGCATGGGGTCTGCAGCCAAAGGAGGCTACGTGTGTGACTGAAAGGAAGAACAAATCAGCTTCTCTTTCTCGTCTCATCCTGGATGTGACAGAAAGGAGACCGGACAGGGACGATAATGATCACCTGTTCTGTTTGACCTGTCTCCTATGTAACGCCATGTTCTTTTTTTGCCTCTGTCAGTCCAGTGTTTGAATGTGAAGGCATGAGGCCTGAGGTTGGGCACTTATAACCTGCAACTCATATAGATATGTGGTCTCCAGGGTGGTATGATAGAATTGATACATAAAATGAGGTAAAATCTTAAAGCTGCATTACCCATACCCAACTATGTAATCCCTGTTAGCCATTTGTGGCAATTAAAGGTTAACTCCACCAATTTTACACATTAAGTGTATTCAAAGGTCTTAGGGAGTCCTACTACATATGTAACAACATTGGGTAAGCCTTTCTTTTACAGTCCCCTAATTACCAGGTATGTACCTGGTAAATTCATGGTACACAAAAGAGTCATTAGGTAATTAGTTACCAATAATAAGAAAGTAAATTCAGACTTCCGGTTATGGCGTCTACCTGAACAGCAGCAGGATTTAGAGCTCCGACCTATTGGGCTTAAATTTGCTTTTCCATTTCGAAATAGAGTCACTCATTTGCCCACGCTCGCCCCAGTACAGACTATATTACAACTCTCTCTACAAAAATGCCTAACACACGTAAATATAAACCGAGAAAAGCGGGTGAAGCCGACGACGTTAGCGACGCTAACACAGACCGCACCTCGCTGGATGGAGAGGAAGAGGAAGATGCTAATGCTAGCGCTAGCGGCCAGGTAGACGACGAAGCTAACATTTTAGCAGCCATATGTTTAATGAATGCGGACGTCTCTACTCAAATACAAGAAGTCCTAACTTCCAACCAAGAGATAAGAGAGGCAATAGCTGTTTTCTCCGAGAGGCTGACCTCGGCCGAGACCCGTATCAGCAAAGCTGAAGACGACATCTCTTCGCTAGCTAGCAAGGAGTCGTCCCTTCAAAAGAAAGTTAACGAGCTTACTCTGAAACTGGATGATCTGGAAAACAGACATCGACGATCCAATCTGAGGCTGATCGGCCTGCCTGAGGGAACCGAGGGGGGAGACGCAGTGTCATTCCTTCAAACCTGGCTGCCAGAAGTTTTGGGTAAGGATGCACTACCAAGTCCAACCATCTTAGAACGAGCCCACAGATTACCGGGTCGACAGGTTCCGAATGGTCCCCCCCGCACCATCATCATGAAGTTTCTTAACTATCAAGACAAGGTGAAGGTGATGAAGGCGGCGCGACAAAGAGGAAGAGCAATGTACCACGACCGACACGTTATGTTTTTCCCGGACCTGTCCACGGAGGTACAAAAACAACGGAGACAATTTGACGGGGTGAAGCAACAGCTCCGGGAATTAAACATCAGCTTTGGACTAATTTTTCCGGCTAGGATGAGGATTTTCCACCAGGGCAACCGGAGCCTTTTCCACTCTGCAGCGGAGGTGGAGGATTTCATCCGGCGGATCCGACAACAAGGCGCTGGTTAACCATGTGGGTCTGTAACCGGCTACACTGAACATACTGCTGCTCACTGAGTTACCTGCCTAACGCGTGTATTCTAAAGACTGACAATTCGGTACCGACATTTTCATTTGTTTTCCTTTTCATACATGCATAAAACTATATATTTGATTTTTAAAAAAAAAAAAATACTGTCCACGCTATAGGCATATTTCACTTAGTTAAGTTACAAGGTGACCACTATGTTGCTCCCAGGGTCGGAGCGTGGGTCTGTATTAACGGTAGGTCGATTTCTCTGCTCCTTTTAAAGGATCAGGGACTATAACCAAGTCATTTTTCCAGGGAGGGGGATAACTGTGTAGACTTTTCACAGTGGATAGTTGGGGAGAATTTGTTTATAGGTTTTCAATGTTTCTAAGGGTGTTCAGTTTTTCAAGTTGTAAGGTGCTTGTTTTTGTAGATAAGGCTAAATGCTATAAGCAGGGCTCTATGCTAGAAATGGTGTTACTATGTAAATGAGTAGGAATTATGACCTGGAGCTTGCCTCATGGAATGTTAGAGGCCTTAGAAAATTTGTCAAACTAAAGCAAGTAATGACCAGACTAAAACAGTACCACTCAAAAATCATCTTTCTACAAGAAACCCACTTACTCCCAGGAGAGACAGCTCGATTGAGGAAAAGATGGCCAGGCAAAGTAATAACTAGTTCCTTTTCATCACACGCCAGGGGTGTGGCCGTGCTTGTGCATAAATCCATCCCACTACGCATACAAAAAACTGTGTTAGATCCTAAAGGCAGATTCATCATCATACAGTGTTCGTTACTGCAACAAGATTTGATTCTGGTGAATCTATATGGACCCAATAATGATGATCCAAACTTTTATAATAATCTGTTCTTATCAATTTCTTCATTGCATGGAGACATAATAATAGGTGGAGACTTCAACTGCGCCCTAGATCCGGAACTTGACCGTTCTTCAGGCCCAGTTATTTCTCACCCAAGAAGCAGGAAGATTATACAGCAGCTTATGGTCGAACTTAACTTAAGAGATATTTGGAGAGTTAGAAACCCTACAAAGAAAGAATTTTCTTGTCACTCTGCTAGCCATAATACCTACAGCCGTATAGACTATTATCTCATCTCCACTACAATTGTCTCTAAAGTTAAAGAATGTTTGTATAAGAGCATCCTAATATCAGACCATGCCTTAATCTTGCTCAAGTATTCTGCTTCTGCTGATCTTAGAGGTCAATTTATTTGGCGTCTAAAACCACTTTGGTTACAAAACTCTAAGTTTTTGGAATTTGACAGTTCAAATATTGATGACTACTTCCGTCTTAACACTACTGAAACATCTACAGCAGTAAGATGGGAGGCCTTTAAAGCCTATATTCGAGGTCAAATGATGGGATATACTAAAAATAATTCAAATAAACAATTTCTACAGATGCTAGAGCTTGAAGAAAACATAAAGGAGCTTGAATTGAAAATAAATATAAACAACAGCAGTGAGGCACAGAGAAAACTTGCGATTTTAAAAGCAAAATACAATACGCTATCCACTAATAAAGCCTCTGCAGGACTTATCAGACTAAAGCAGGCTTATTATGATCAGGGAGAGAGGGCGGGGAAACTTCTAGCATGGTGCATAAAAACACAGCAAAACGAGAGAACGATAAATGAGATCATAAATACAAATGGAGATAAGATAACAACCCCCCAAAAAATCAACGATCTGTTTAAGTCATATTACTCAAACTTATACTCTTCTGAAACCCATGTGTCCACTGAATCGCTCCATAATTTTTTCCATCATGTCAAAATCCCTTCACTTAGCGAAGAAGCTAAAGCTGAGCTAGACTCCCCAATTACAAAAAAAGAAATTTCTGATGCTATTGATAAAATGAAAGGGGGAAAGGCTCCTGGTCCTGATGGACTTCCACTAGATATATATAAAGTTTTTAAAGATAAATTAATTTCTCCCCTATTCGATATGTTGGTGGATAGCTTTCAAACAGGTGAACTTCCTCCGACCCTGCGTAATGCTCTCATAATTGTACTATTAAAACCTGGGAAACCACCCACAAAATGTGAGAGCCATTGCCATTAGGAGCAATCAAAATATTATGGGTATAAACATAAACAATATGGAGAATAAGATTGGGCTATTTGCGGATGACATTATTGTTTTTTTATCCCATTTGGAACAGTCACTACACTTTCTGCTTGATATTATT
>OMLP01040362.1:0-18282 GCA_900302685.1 Spondyliosoma cantharus | reverse complement strand
ACGCTTTTTGATACCCAGGTAGATGGCAACTAGAGACAGGAGGAAACATCAGAATAATGTTCAAACATTGGACCACAGCTGTCTTACAACTGAAAAAAAATCATCTGTTTTCTACGAGCTGTCGATGCAACTGGAACACATGTACTGACCTTGTGACCGCAAATCTCCTGATTCCCTCAGATTCATTTGTGACCCTGTAGGACAAACAAGCATGGTAAGAGGTAATCCACAAGAGCACGACAAGCTTTATGACCAACCCATAACTCTCAGATGAGATGGCATTCAGCAGTGGATATCGCACAGGGAGACCAAGCAAGCATCGACAACAAGCACGTGATGTGCAGAAAGGTGTGTCCCCACCTTACAGGAATGCACTTTCACCTTTTCTCACTCAATAGTGTTTATATCATGCATCTATAAACGCAGTTCTTGACTTGTAACTACTTATGCGCATAACACTACACATTCCCAATGATTCTTCTTAACAAAACATGGAATAAACATTTAATGGCTTTCAAACCATGAACCACAGATACAAAATGAAACCATAAAACCATTTCTAAGGGTAGATGTATCACAAAAGACTAGTTAAATGACATTGATCCTGAAACTGAAATGTAAAAACAACGATAAATGAATCTTCCTTGACGCTACCATGCTTGAAAGCAAGTGTGTGGGACCTTGACAGTATGAAGATGATTGACAAGTCATGCAGACAAGCAATAACTCATAGATAGAGGTATGAAAAAAGTCGACAGGCATTCATGGAGAAAAATTCCCGTGTGACCAGGCAGACAGATGGAGCAGCACAGGCAGACAAGAAAAGAAGCGAGGAGACATGGGAACTTACTAACTGTTTTTGATCCTTGTGGAAGAGTACAACCCGAGACTGATTTGTTTGAGCCCTGGCGCTTGGACGGGTCAAGGTTGACCCTGATGCCATGACAGGGGAAGCACAACAAGATAAAGATGGAGAAAAAGAGGGAATATGGGGTAAGAGCGGGGGTTTGGGGGGGTGGGGATAAGAGAGAATATAATTGAATCACAGGAGAGCAAGTGGTGGAAAAGAGCGCAGCGCGGGAGCTGATTGGCAAGGATAAAGCTGAGGTTTGATAAGATTAGACATGTGTGATTATGACGACTGGGAGGGAGAGGGGAGCAGAGGATAATCCAGGGCCACAGAAGGGCTTGCCAAAAGGCCTGGGTGAATAAAATGTTCTGATAAGCACGGATCCATACCCAGGCTGTGCTCAAGCTGAAAGGAATCACTGGCAACACTACATGATGTCACATCACAAAGTTGATTTCCTTGGTTTGATTTAATGTGAATCTTGTCTTCTGAGGACATATTCTGCATTTGAGCCGATGCACTTTAGATCAGTCTATAGTCACTGAAACAGCAGAACAAACCATAAACTGCAAAAAATATAAGCTACCAATCACAGAGAATGCAAATAGCAGGGCCCTTGTGCCCTGGGGCCTAGTTACAGAAACTTGCTGGAAAACACCATACCTCCAAAAGTTGGAAATCTTCTTCAGTTTAGGATGACATTTAAGATTTTTAGTATTATAAGTAACATGTTTACTAACTGCATTTAGGACACAGGTCTTAGTATAGGAGTTTACCTATTACAGAACTGTCCTAATTGAAGAAGTTCGTATAGGAATCCTAAGTTGACATGGCATAGAACCTGTCCTAAATTTAAAATAACTGCCAAAAATAGAAGCACACCTGTTGTAAAGTCTGTATGACAGTGACAAGCGGAGGAACATGAGCACCATAATATATAATTGAAAGGATACTCAAAGCACAACTGTTTTAGAAATACTAATGTAAGCCTGTTGGAGAAGCTAATATTGATATTAGCCTATTGGAGATGCAAACACTGTTGTTAGCCTGTTGGATAAGCTTACACTGTTGTTAGCCTATTGGATAAGCTTACACTGTTGTTAGCCTATTGGATAAGCCAACACTGTTGTCAGCCTATTGACAAACTAACACTATTGTTAGCCTATTGGAGAAGCTTGTGTGCAAGTGTGTGGAGAAGCTAATACTGATGTTAGCCTGATAAATAAATATATATGTAATATATAAAATATAAAGTTTAGCTGAGAGACTGGAAACAGAGGAAAACAGCTTGCCTGGCTCTGTCTAAAGTTAAAAAAAAGCAGCTCTAAAATGTTTATCTTCAATGAATCTCATTTGTTTAATCAGTACAAAAAACATAGTTAAAATGTTAGTGAGCTTTAAAGGTGCCAGTGGGCTCATTTAATAACCTTTTTTGGAGTGCTTAGCTGGCCGTTTCCCCTTGCTATCAGTACTTGTACAAAGCTAAGCTAACCGACTCCTAGCTGTAGTACCTTCATAGCAAATGCACAAGAAGTAGAGTGGTATTGATCTTCTCCTTTAAATAAACTGAGATCTTGACAAAATTAAACAAAATTCCCAGCTAAAAAGTGTCCAAAATGTTGAGCTACTCCTTTATGAGTTTAACCATTTTAAAGTACTAATCACCGATCTACCTAACCCGTCAACACAAACTGGTGTCTTTCTTCTCCCGTTGTGATATGCAACGTGGTGTGCATCTACCTGCGCGTGAGTTTCGAGGTCAGCTTGGTGAAGAGGTTGGAGGTTGCCCTAGTGCGGGCATGTGGCAGAGGGCTGGCGTCATGGTGGGACAAGGTGGGTGAAGTGGGTGGGGCTGAGTACACTGGGGGCCCGCGGTCCCTCAGCTGTCCCCCGTGAAAGGTGCTGCGGATTGTTGAGCCGCGGGTCAGGCGGCATCTGTCCGAAGAGGAAGAGGAGGAGGCGGCTCCGGCCCCAGAAATGCTGAGCGTGGAGGGAGACGCTGCAGTCATGCGGTGGCCCAGAGAGCTGCAGGGAGGACAGGGAAGTGATTGTGTTACTTAATAATAATTTTTATGAAATGTATATACTTTATTTACATTAACCCCCCCATTTCCATACCCATGGTTTAAATGCTACCATTCATAGCTTCATTGGATAAAACCCCTTCCAGTAAAAGGCGGGACAACTTCAAGTATTTATGCATTATTTTGCTTTAAAAGCTTTCACACACATTGACTTTGACTGACTTTGATTGATTGACTGACTTTCTCCTGGTACCGGCATCCACAGCAGACTCTGCTATTTGTCTATATACCATTGTGTATAAGCTAAGGTGGCTCTCAGCGCTTTACAGCTAACAAAATGGTAGAAATAGGTCTTCTTTTGTCAGATTTTGGAAATGTGGTCATAATCTTGGTAGATCTGTACAAACTGAGTCGGCAAGTGTCCAAACACAAAATGTACTGATAAGTTCTATTTCAGTTTTTTCACACGTCCTCCTTACAAAAGAGGAGTGGAAGGTGTTGAATGCTACCACTTCAAGTAAACATTTTAAGGGCAAAGTAACTGGAGCATCCATCTTACACCTACCTTTTAAAGTTAATGTACGATTTGAGCTTTTTGTGTTACTGCTTTCACAACAGATCCCTATTCTGTGTGCTGACGTGGCTCCATCAAACAGTTGGTACCTGCTTTAATATCCATTAAAAGATGTGCACTGAAAGATATGAATTTGAATAAACCTCCAAGACAAAGTGATACCTGTTATCTTTGCCGTTCTGCAGAAGAGAGTGTCTGTCAGCGCCCGAGCGGTCCGTGCACACATATGTATTCCGGCGTGTCATGGCGCTTCCGGGGATGTTGTTCTACAGAGAGAGCGTAATAAGGTAAGAGGTAAATATTATCCAAGAGTCACTTTGATATTCAATGGAACCAAATCTTCTATAGATTGCTACAGTGTCACTTTCATTATATGAATGATACTGACATAGTTACTAAATACTAGGGGTGTAACACAAAGTTGCATCTTTTTATTCTGCAAAAATATCTGCTGTATTTGTCTACTGTCATGTTAGACGTTAGAACACCTTAACAAATGTATTACCGCCCCTTGGGCCTCTTATCCATGTTCTCATCCATGTTCCTCTGTAATGTGTTTGTCTCTGTTCTTGCGTCTTGTAGGCCTTTGAGAGGAGCGGCGATGTTTGTTTGACCGAATTAAAACAATAGACGCAAATCTGATGCAAAGTCTCTCCGGCCGTTTTTTTGTTACCTGAGCCGGTAACACATATTCTAAACAGAGGGTAGAAATAATATTACAATAAAATGAAACAGCATAAATGTAAAAAGTAAATCCATAAACACATCTTTAAAAAGTGATACGATCGCTGTTGATCCTCAGCTCATTAGCCTTGTGCACAAAAACCCTTGGCCCCCTTTGGACCGTCACTTGAGTCTCACTGTCCCCTCCCTACCTTTGGAGGAAATCTATCATTTACCGTGGTGGCAGTCATGTCTTTGCGGCGGTCTGGGATCTCAGACTTGTTGGGGTTGTTGGCACTGCTGACCATTGGGCTGGAGGGAGGGAGGCTGTGGCTCCCCATCACGCTGCAGCTGGCCTTACGAGAAGGCATCCGTCCCTCCCGCAGCTCCCGGTCGCCCGTGCTGGTCGGGCTCCGTTTGGGGTGCATGACGGGCATGGAGGGCCCGCCTTTGTTGTGGAGGACAGCAGAGCACAGACACACAGGGACTCATATAAGGAATATTCTGAATATAGAGCAGGGATTGCAACATATAACCCAGCCATAAAGCCAGCCATAGCCTGATGTTAGGAACAATAACCAAATAAGTTCTTCAACCAGCAATGAGACTCCAGGTGAAGACATGTTCACATCATCCAGGTTAACGGCGCATCTTACCTCAACAACTCCTGAGAGAAGTTCTTTATGTCTTTCTTCATCATCAACCGACTAGCAAGTGATTATTATTTAAGATGAAAATATGTGTGAATTATTAAGTTAGAGAAGAGACTCACAGAAGTCGCTGTGTCGTCGCTGCCTGTGGTAGGTGGAGGCACTGCGCTGGGTCTTGCTATGTGAGGAGGAGGTGGAGGAGGAGGAGGAGCCAGTGGCGGAGGAGTGCTTGTTGGTCCCGTTGGTGATTGGGCTTGGTCGTACCCTAGCCAGGGACAGGCTACTAGCTGTGCGAGCCTCACTGCCCTCCTAAAACGTCCCAGTGATATCGGAGAGAAAGGTGTCAGAAAGAACGACACAATGTGGCAAGAACCAAAGACGGGTGATTGAATATACCAGTGGGTTGCAGTCTCCCTTGTATCAATTCAACATTCTGATAAGAGGATCAAGGTACTGAACCTCAATGCTAACTGAGCTGATTGAGAAGTGACGGTTTCAAAGATCGCACATCATATGCAGGAAAGTCAAAGACTACAAGGAGGCACTGCAATCTGAATAAAGATCCTTTTTCTCTGGTTTAAGTAAAGTTATTAAACACATTTAAAATCTACCAGCTGATACTTAATTTGTTTGTTAAGATGTGTGATATTTTTCCCATTTTATTGATGAGAGAGGAAGATGTCTGGACAATGACAGACGAGTTGTAAACAATTTAATAATTCATTCTAAATAAGGCGTACATGTCTCTTTGGTACTTTGTGTAATTTGTCAAACATTTTAGAGGATGCATGGTCAGTTTAATGTCACAGGAGATTCCAGCAGCTAACACAGAAGGATTTAGACAGAAAGAGTGGAGATGCTCTACAAATTTAAGATATAATTAAAACACATTCATTAAAAAAAATGTTGAATTTAGTTAGATTACAAAAGGTTTTTTTCAAAATACATTATTGAATATTTATCGTGTTTGGCACCTATATGGCAAAATACCCAGCACAGCATATATAATTGGTGATCCAGGAAAAGGTCAGCCTGGTATTTCTTCCATTGCCAGTTGCTCTGGTTAGTGTATAAGCTAAATACTTAAGCTAAATAAATCCTGGGTCTTCAACAGGGGGTCCTTGGATTTAATTCAGGAAGGCTTCAAAACTAAAGTTTTTTTTCCCACATTTTAAATGTGTCTGAAAATACAGATTAACGTGAATCCAACATGTTATTAGCAAACATCAAGTCATAAAAAAGTAAAAAGACAACCATATCGGTGAGCTAGTCAGCTACATATTATAGAACATATTGGCCAGTTATCTGTATTACTATCCCAAGTGTATGAATATTCATGTCATCCACAGTGGATTGTTTCGTAACTATCGAGCAAAGACTCTGACACCCCATCCACCTCAGAAACCACTGGAGAAACTGCAGAGAGTGATGCTACGACTGCTGCTTATCTATTTATACACGGCACTATAGGCCAGCCTACATGTTAATGTAGGCCCAATTTAATATGCAACAGAATGTATACAGTGTATGTAGTTGGGGGTCCCTGCTTCATCTCTATCAGCTAAAGGGTATTTGGCCTGAAAAACTTTGAAGACCCATGGCATAAATGAATGCAGTGTAGATCTATATAACTCACATCGCCTTTGCGGCCCAGTAGTAAGTAGGTGGCGGTGACCTCGTTGTACTTCTGATTGAGCAGAGAGTCCTTGATTTCCTCTGGAGTGAAACCCATCCCGACCATCACCTCTGTGGAACACAACAACCACACATGACAGGTAAGAACAGAGACCGATTTGCATCTTACACCGCTTTTAGCTACACTGACCATGTTTGTTTGTTTGCAGCTGTAGTGACAGGGTCCGAGCCGACTTACCAATGCGGGCTGGATCACTGTAATCTTCAACAGGTTCTATATGGGGCTTCAGATCTTCCCCGTCATACCCTGCATTTATCCACTTGTCCTTCATGACTTGCTGTAGGAACAAAAAAATGAATTAAAGCTTAAGTTTGAATTCCGCATGAGCCAAGTTACGAGTTAGGTGCCGTGTGTTTGCCACCCTCACCTCTAGGGTGCAGCGTTTAGACGGGTTGAGCACCAGGAATCGCCGAAGGATCCCCTCACAGTCTGTGGACATGTAGAAAGGTACGCGGTACTTCCCCCTCAGCACGCGCTCCCTCAGCTCCTGTTGGCCATATCAGTCATGTTACACGTGAAGTACATTTCAAAACACGAACCAGGAGCCAGCTGCAAAATCACACTTCAAAACTCCAACAAAACATTGTTTTGTTTTAAAGTCGCTTTTATGGGGCATTTTTTGCCTTTATTTTACACTGATTGTAGAGACAGAGACAGGTAAAGCGAATCGAACTATGATTGCTGCGGTTATACAGTCAGCTGCTGGACATCCCTACTTCAAATGCCTTTAAACAAACATGATCGATGAACTCAGTCTCAGTTTGGTTTATACTGATCTTTTAATCAAAACACATATCCAACACTACATAAAAGTATTTCAGCTCTGTGATGAGAGACCAGTCTGATGTAATGGTGTCTGTTGCATAAAAATGTAAATCCCCAGGTCCCTCACTGCAGGCAGTATGCTGGGGTGCGGTCAGATATGAGAGGGGTTAAATACACATTTGTCTCCACCCTCTGGTAGAACTCTAGGGGGCCATTCATTGCCATCTGCTGAATTTTTGGATAAAAATACTATTTTTAGTTTATTTTTTTGTTAGCAGCAGTTGTACTACAGGGTACAATGGCAGTACAGCATGCAAACAAAGAGAAGACACAGACTAATGTTTCCACTCTACTATATATCAGTAGGGGTGACATTTGGAATAGAAAGGTACTATGCACATCCGAGGTTATTCACAAACAAGTTATATCTGTTTTTATTAATCTTGAACTTTTCTGATAACCCTCTAAATGTTTCAGGGTGAAAAGTCTTTTGAGGTTGCCAGTAGGGCTGCAACGATTCATCGGCGTAATCGATTACGTCGACAATAAAAATGTTATTTATTATTGTTATTATTATTATAAAAAAAAAGAAAAGAGGATTTGAGCCAGAGCAAATAGCTTTAGTACCGCTACTACAATGCGCACCACAGTGTGGCGTAGAAGAAGAAGACGGTTCCACAGAAGAAGAAGCAGAAGCAGAAGCAGAAGAAGAATATGAATGATGGCAGAACATGTTGAGGCGAGCAGGAAAGCGAGACCAAAAACGGCCAAAGTGTGGGAACATTTTGAAAATAAAACTGCAAAACTTGTGACGTGCAAACTTTGTCAAACACAGCTGTCTTTTCATGGTAGCACTACAGCCGTGCATGAGCACCTGAAACGTAAGCACCCTGGAGCTATGGTGGCATGTACACCAGACGGGTAAGTTCACGAGTTGAACTGATAAAAGTTATTTGTCTTAGTTATCAGTGAGTTATAGCCGTAGTCTATCTGTTTTGTAGTGGTTTGGAGTATATCGTTGCTGTCAGGCAGAAACCTCCTATCTTCAATATAGTAATAGTAGTAAATTTACGAGTGACTCTGTAGTAGCCTACAAACCTACAAGCAAATCAAACCAAAATGGATTTGCATTTTTTTTTTTAGACATATTCATCCATTAGTGTGCAACCAAAAAGTGATTTATTAAAATTCATAATTATTAAAAATGCAACAGATCTCGAATGACAACAACAACCAGGACTAGTATTAGTATTAATAATCGTGATTAATCGAAAAAATAATCGATAGATTAGTCGACAACCAAAATAATCGTTAGTTGCAGCCCTAGTTGCCAGGGTCTGCCAACAGACAAACTTCATGAAAAGCATCATGAAGCCATATTAACAGTTCCCTCCTCTCTTCTCTTCTCTTCAAGTGAGATCTTTGAAGTCCCATGATTTTCATCAAGACCAATATAGAACATGCCGTACATACTGTAACTGTACATCGGCCACACATAACACACACACCAGCTTTTTGATCATAACTGATAAAGAATGAATGGCTAAAGAGTGATGACTTCAGCTAAAACCCTTCAGTGCCAAAGGGATTTCTGAATATTTTCCTTACAAGCATTACATATAAATCCATATCATGATACTAGCAATAATTGTCTGTTATGTGTTACCAGAGGATGAAGATACCTTTTTTTTCTCAACTATGGTCTGTGCAATTAATATCTGCTAACTTTACATGGAAGTCAGCAGGTCTCATTCAAGCATTGCAGTGTGTGTGGCATACAAACTGCTATGGCTACCTTTCTTTAGAGCTTGACTGATAAATTGGCCTTCCACAGATATATTGTATCTGCAACTATATGTTTATATGTGATATACCCCGATCAGCCACAACATTAAAACCACAGACAGGTGACAGGAATAACATTCATCATATTGTTACAATGTAAAGTTCTGCAGGGAAACTTTTGGTCCTGGTGCTCATGTGGAGGCCACTTGACATGCAACAATCACTCAAACACCAAGAACACCCCCTCATGGTAACCCCACTCCCCAGTGGCTCAGGGTTAATTAATCTAAGGGATCGTTATGTTGGTGATATGCTTGTTTTAGATTTGTATGCTCTCAAATATCAATAATGGCCTCAAAAATCAAGTATCAGTCAAGATTAAGTCTCTGACTTTTAAGGGTCTATTTTAACTATAAGAATATATATATTCTGTTCTCATTATATTTAATATGTACTGAATATGTTTTTTATCGAAACAATGTTGTGGTCAAGCAGTAATTTAAAGAATTAAAGTAAATTACAAAATGTAAACTGTCATGTAACTTTTTTGTTTCTCTCACTTGAAAAGAAGAAAAAGAAGGAAGACTGGAGGGGAGACAACAGTCTTGGACCATATTCAAAACGGGATGCCATGACTACACATCACACACCGAGCCACTGAGCCAAGTCTGAATTTGATTCAGACTTTATCAAACTACCCCAAAGGGCAGAAAAGCCTTCAGGGCCGTTCTATCAAACTGTATCATCCAAATGTATCAAACAACATGACTTTCAGACAGTACAATACAATGGTATACACTGGCTTCAGAATGCAACCAGACAGACTGACTGTCCCTCTCTCCCTCCATCCACTTGCCTTCAGATTCTGGCCATCAAAGGGCAGCGAGCCGCTGACCAGTGTGTAGAGGATGACTCCAAGACTCCAGACATCCACCTCAGGCCCATCGTACTTCTTGCCCTGGAAAAGCTCTGGGGCAGCATAGGGTGGCGAGCCACAGAACGTGTCCAGCTTATTGCCCAGCGTGAACTCGTTGCTGAAGCCGAAGTCGGCTATCTTGATGTTGGCATCGGCATCCAGCAGAAGGTTCTCCGCCTGAGTCATATAAACATGGATGCAGAAGAGGAGGAGGCAAGGATGGGCAGCGGGGGGGGGGGCACGGACAACAATACATTGGGAGCAGTGGAGAAAAATTATTGGATGGGGGAGGAAAGACAGGAATGAGAAAGTAGGAGGACACAAGAATTAGAGTTGTGATGGAGGAAAAAACAGAACGCGCATGAGAGACAGATGGGGAGGGGGGTGGTGCTTGCGTGTTGTCCAACAACACAGATACTGGACATGACTCATGCTGTACATACTGTATGTCACTGTGTGTGTTTAGTCAAGTAATAATCCATGAGAACAGGAGCAGGCTTTGACTTCCTCCTACCCTCTCCAGCTTGGTAAAAAAAATCAGCCTTTCCTCTCATCAGTGCTATCCTGTGTGATTAGGATGTGAAAGGGCCCTTTTCACAGACACAGATTAAGACTAGTCCCAGATTATAACTTTCCGTTTAGTGTAATCTGTCAGTGAAAGAAATGTCCTAGTCTTGGACTAGCCTTAATCCACCGTTATGGGAAACAGCCCAAAACATCTTCTGAGCGCTCTCACCTTCAAATCTCTGTGGACAATGTTCTTCGTGTGGCAGTAGTGGACAGCAGAAACAATCTGTGAACACAAGGAGATGGACAAAACTGAAGTGCTGACGATTAATGTGAGGATTGTTACAATGTGGCATCAAAAGGCGGGGTGTTTTCCTACCTGTCGAAATTTGGCTCTGGCTTCAACCTCCTTCATTCTCCCATGAGACACGAGGTAGTCAAACACTTCACCTGTGAGTGTGGACAGCACAGACAGGTCAGGCAGGTCATAAAACCAGAAGCATCATAGCCTTATTATTTGATTATAAAGTGCTCATATACACAATCAATTCCAATCACATCGTTCAGTTATTATTGATGACGGTGTCAACTTTAGCTTTATTGTCCTCAAGGGGGTATTTGTCGAGTAGCCACACAAAACAAATAATGTAGACACAACAGCCTGAAAGGAAACATTTTGGGAAATACACTTTGTCACTTTCTTGCCCAGAGTTAGATGAGACAATAATGGATATATAATGAGAACTGGATACAGTGTGAAGAGTTTGGACCCGTTCACTCCAATGAAAGCTGCTCAGTGACGCGTGTAGCCAAAAAAATCAGACCTCTCGAGTATAAAATTACAGATTTCCGTGTTGTGGGGCCCATAAAGTCTGCACACTGGAGACTTCCAGTTTAGCTCTTAGTTAACTTCGCTAGCTCTTCCAGACTTTCTAAATGTCATATGACCGCATGGATCAAATTCTGGTCATCAAAAATATTTATCCATCTATCTATAGCAGCTTCTATAATAATGTAAGCTTGGGAGAAAGTATTTTGGGCCACTTTGCATCAGGTACCATTGCAATTACATTGTTTAGGTAATATATAGAACTATGTAGCATTTAGACAGAAAACAGCTAGCCTAGCTGTGTCCCAAGGTGAGAAAATCTGCCTACAAGCACCTCTAAAGCTCATCAATTAACAGCTTACAGTGGCTATTATGAAACATGACAGTCAGTCATGTTTGGCAGATGACACGTTCAGTTCTGTTCTCATTCACTGAGACCACAGACTCACACTGTCTTTTTCATTACTGCCACATACTCGAAGCTCTCTCTCCTGACAGGAAATATTAGACAGAAAAACCTCTTCTCAAATTACCGAAAAGCTTTTCAAAATGAAGTAGAAGAAGAAGTCCTTAGGGACTGTATGAAAATTATTGAGGTATTGTTGGTGAAGTTGAATTTTTCATTTCATTTTCTATAAAAAACAAGATCACAAACCCATCCCCAATGTTATTAGTTTCTTTACTGTTGACTGTTGAAAAAAAAGAAAATAACTGCAACACTCCCCCCACAATAGCTAAAAGTAATTTCTTTATGAAAAACAGTGAAAATACAGCAGCTATAAGTGTTAATGCTTTGGCTGCTTTGTCTTACACCCCATGATATAATTTATTCACCTTGAACTCCAAATAATAAAAATTACATTTCATGTATGTACATTTCACAGGGAAGAATGAAATAAAATACAAATCCCCTCCCCTCACCTCCCCTCCAACGCATTTTGGGGACTCCACTCAAAAAAACATAACCTCACCCCTTTTCTGATCAGCCACCCCTCTCAAAACAGTCCCCTGTATAGTCCCGTAGATGTTACTTTAACAACACTATGTTTGAGTAGTTGGATTAACATGGCTGAATCAGATAATACATTTTGGCCTTCACAGAAATTCAGGCACCACAACAAGTCCCCAATGTCTCCTCTTTTCCCTCCAACTTAAAGTAATATGGGCTTGAAACAAAGCCTCATTCGAAACTGTGTCTGTGACATTCTCCAAGGTCACAGTGAGCAACCAATATGGTTAGGGCCAAAACACAGAAAAACGGGATCGGTGACAAGAGATGGATACAAATAGAAACATGAAAGAAAGAATAAAACCGAATCAGATGCAACGTGCCAACATTAGTCCTGAAAAAGTCCGTTTTAACAGCAGCATCATTACTGCACAGAGGCTGCTCAGTTATTCATGTTGTGGCTCTACTCTATTAAGTTTGAATGGAGAGCAATACAAGACCTAATATGGGAGAGTCCACTGTCATATTACGGTGACTACATGCTTGCTGTGAGTATTTGGATGGGCAAAGAGTGAATTTAATATCACTATAAACACTACACTAAATCAGTTGAAAAAGACAATGTAAGCGATGAAATGATTCTACTCTTGTCCACTTCATTTTAACTTAATAAATGAGCACCAGAGCACTACTGACACAAATAGATTTACACCGTTAAGACGGGACATCAACTGATTTTAGACACTACCTCCAGACTGTGTACAGTACAAGATTAAATCACTTGCTCAAGTTGGCTCAAGACGTAAAATATAATTGATTCACATTTTTCATATCTCGGTATGAACTGTATTCAGTAGCATTAATGGTACAAGCTATCATTTCTATCTACTTCCCCAAATGTAGAGGGAACAAAGCTGCACATGGAATACGTCAACATTTTTTTGACAAATACGCTTATTATTGCTGAGAGTTAATGTTGGTAAGACTATAGCCAGCACACAATTAGCGCAGCTTTGCATTAAGAGTGAAAGCACAGGGAAACAGCTAGCCTAGATCTGTCCAAAAAAAGGTGAAAAAATAAAATAATAATCTGCCTAACAGCAAGTCCTGACTCACTGTGAATGTACTGAGGGCTAAGTGTTGGTCTATTTGTTGGCCAGGTTCAATTACTTTCTGGAAGCTGGGCTTATCGCCTGGCAACATCATGGTAACCACAAGAATGTGAAGGTGGATTTTTTGGACAGACATGTACATCAGACGTGGAGGTAAAAACACTGCGGTGTCTGCAATATTACCCTCAGCCACTGTGTTTGACCACATATCCAAATGGAGGAGCTAAACTTTAAAAGGATCCAAATACTGATCGCACACACAAGAGTCTCCCGTTAAACCTGAATTTACGAAATGTACTTTCACCAAATCTGCCCCTCCTCCGGCACCATTTGTATTCTGTGTTTCCTGGACATGACGGCGGATGTACTCACCTCCACTGGCGTACTCCATGATTAGGTAAAGGGTCTTATCAGTCTCAATCACCTCGAACAGCTGCACTGTAGCCCAAAACAGGATCCGATTAAAATCAAATACATATATAAGCAAATCCTGCTCACACTAGAAATGATAGCACAGCCGTCTGCCTGTCTGTCTTAATACCGAGGAACCCGCTGCTAATGCTGTGGGGGGTTTTGATCCATATGGCATTTCAGCTTAATAAATCCAACCTCGTGACCTCTATACGAGGCCTGCAACGGCACTTGCTTCTGCTCGGTCAATGAATGTTCTAAAGCTTATTCAAAGCATTACACTTCCGTCTGGTCACACACATGGAAGTAAAACACACATGCATGGGCGCGCACACACACACACACACAGACAAATGTAAAGCCCATTGAGATGCTGAGATGTATAGAGAGTATGTGCCTTACCTATGTTAGGGTGATTTAAGCCTTTCATTATCCGGACCTCCCTAAAGAGCTGGAGACAAGAAACAACATTTTAATGTCTTGATAACATTAGACATACATAAATCTGACGTTGCAGTCAAAATGTGACATTGTCTCACTTTGATTTAAGCTAGATGTGTGGCAATGATGACATCACATTCATGGAAAATACATTTAGATTATGAAGAACCATGTACTGTATGTTCTCAGGAGTTGAGGTGGGGATTCTCAGCATTATCTGAACCATGATCCTGTATGTACAGTATGTCCCAGAAATCACATGAACCCAGAGAACTGTCAGACTCTTATGTGAAAATGAATATGGTAGACTTGTACTTGGTAGGCATTTTCTTTTCAGGCCTCTCGGGCTGATGGTTGTTAAATTCGATATTTGAAATTAGGAACATCAAAACATTTGTTTCTTTATTTTTTACATTAAAAATGACTTCTTCTAAACATAACATTTTAATGTTAATCATGATTTCCATAATTTTGACAGTTCTACCAAAGGAAAAAAAAGCCCACCGAATGGCAGATGTTGATCATCACCAAATTGCTTATCATCAAATGTTTGAAGCCAAAAAACAAACTGTCGGCCAGATTTACCTGAAATAATTTCTATAATAGTTTATGTCTTTCTGACATACAAACAGAGAGGCAATGCGAGGCAAGTTTATTTGTATAGAACAATTCAGTCACAAGGCAACTAAAAGTGCTTTATAGGGGCATATAAATTACATGATATATATATATATATATATGTAGATGGATAGATAGATAGATATTGTTTATTGTTTAGAGTATAGTTTGCACTGTATATAAACAATGTATATATCTTGCTACCTATTTATGTTATGTAAAGAGTGTTTTTTTGCTGCTGTAACAAAGTAATTTCCCAGTCTGGGATCAATAAAATATTTCTATTCTATTCTATTAAAATAAATTAAAAAATTGCATTTGAAATACGTTAAGAACAAGTAGGAAGACATCAGACAAAAGATTGACGATAACCACTTCATTGGAGGTACGAGGTACGGGTCAAGAATAATGTCTTTAATGTAATACTCCCCATCGTAAATTAGCAGATTGTGCCTTTAACTGGCTAATTTCAATATTTTTTTCTAAATGTAAAATGTAGCATTCAAAGACCTGCACCTGCAGTATCTGACATTCATGCAGCTCCTTCCTGTGGTGTCAAACACGAGGTGGACTCAATAATTTACTATACTGCTGGGTCACAACAACAGTCACGATTTGTCCTGAGTAATGTCTGGAGTTTAATTTGTAACTAACATGGGAAATGACCCTACTGTATCGATAGTAATAAACATAGAAAAGACTGGTGAAAGGAGTTTAAATTAAATGCTGCTTGTCTATCACAAAGTCTTTATGGCACACTAATGTGCAAACAAAAAACAAAAAAAAAACCTAAGAGACAGAGGTTGGACCAGTACAAGTCCTAAAAACAGCAGTATCACTTTTGGCCTCTAATATTCATCCAAATGAGAATTTGTGAGGGTGATAATGACCAACAAAACCTCCTCATCATTAAAAAATGACAACAATGGCCCACACACAAGCGTGACGAATCTTCAGCCAAAAACAGACCAACTTCTACTCTCTGTCCGAGCTCCTCTCACTGCGTGTGATACGTCTACTCTGGGGGATATATTTGTACACTTTGCCAGAGCAGAGCAGGGGATTAAATTTGAGCCAGCTCCCCTGGTTTCATGTATATAACAGTACACTCCCTCAGCAACAAGGACATCGCTGAAAACCAGTGACTCTCCTCCTCATCATCAACTCCAACTAGGGAGAAAAAAGATGGTGCGATAAGCTTTTCCATCCTCTTTTTCTCAATCCTCCCCCTCTCCTATTTTCCGACTTGTCTCCCTCCATTCCCTCCTCCTTCATTCAACTGCTCTAGCAGTCTTCTCTTCTAGCAGTGCCCCCAACGTCACTGTTGCCATAGCGACCCAGGTATTAAGACCGGGCTCTTTCCCAGCTTCTCCAGCTGTGCTAGAGGGAATCTTGGGATACGTAGTGCTGAAGCCTCTCATCATCCACGCGTCCCATTAATTCCCTTCTCGTCACAGCAGGGTTGAGCGGTCAGATCCGTCAAAACAATAAACAATCCCCCGGCAACATGTTCGACCCCGGTCAACGCTAATGACCGCAAATAAATAGCAATCCTACGATAAAGCTGACAGGGATAGACACACATCCTCTGTGGCAACGAGGCTCCTGCTTTTAATTACAAATCCAGCAGATGGAAACAGATTGTATTAAAACGTAGGTTTCAACTTGGATGTGTTGTGCCACAAAAATATACCATCATACAGAGACCTAATTAATTTAATAAATAAACCCAATTTCTTACATACATGATGTTTCCAGGTGTCCTCCAACATCAGAGAGGTTGGCATAAAAACCTCCTCCTGTAATCTGCCATTTCCTCTAATAAGAAATCCTTCTTCACGGATGTTGAGGTTTGATTTTCTCATCTGTGATTTCACTTCCCTCTTCCTTCCCTTCCCTCCTCCCCCTCTTTCACTCACCCCTCTACAATACATCTCCATCTTTCCTTCTCCCCTCTACATACATAACCATCCAGATTATGCTAATATGGGCTCTTTCATGTTTTCAGTACTAAGGATTTTCTTTAGCCCACGGGTATGTAAAGAAGCCCACTATCATCACCAGCCAATTGTGGAGTATTTCTCCAATCAGTGGCCAATCCTTCACCTCGCTCCTCAATCCTGTCCTAAGTGTTGCACCATTGTCTATCACAGCAGCCGGTCTGGTCCAAGAAAAGCATCAGGCGGAAATATAAAAATTGGGATTACAGCTCCTGTAAAGCATTTCATATTCTAGCCAGGTTAGGCACAGGAAATCCATTTTCTGTCATGATATAAGCACCAGAAATATGATGAGTCAAAGTATCAGGATTACAGAAATCCAGTGATCAAAAGGGCAACTGACGGCTATGGCAAAGGAAAACAATGAGAACTTGCATTTCTGTACTAAAGCCTTGATTATACTGTAACAACCCAAGGTCATTGCTAGTGGTGCATTGTAAGTACACAGATTGAGGAAAAGGTTATTTACAAAAAGAGAATGAAAAGAGACTAAATGCGATCAAAAGCGTTATTTTCGTTAATCGCAATTTATTCTGGACAAATCTTCTTGGACATTTTCACAATGCCGTTACCTCTAAAGCGAACGAGAGCAACGATTCTGGGACCCCATAATATGTTCAGTAAGTAGGATATATGACATAACTAAGGCGGTCCCTTTTCGAGCAATATTCCTTTAGGGGACCCAGAAATCCAGCTCTGCCCCTCCTGCTACTGTAATTCTACATCTCATGTGAAGAAACGCTGGTCTTTATAATGTATGTAGCAACATACAGACGTCTTCCAGTCAATCTTAATCGACACACACATACAGAACAATTATTTCATCCCTGATTTGATCCTTCTGCTCTGTTCACTTCTTGCCCAGAGGCAGAGGAGCTCTCACAGGCCAAGGGAGGCAGAAAGAGATAAGAGAGAGTGAGGGGCAGGCTAAGTGAGAGAGACACTTTGGCCTATATGTGCATATAAGCATCATTATGGATAAAAGCTCAATCTGATATTGCCATGTTGTTCCTAGAACATTACAATTAATGTTGCTCCAAGACTGTCATTGCAACCGACCAATCATGTGTTTTAATGCCAAAGCTTAGCAACAAGACCAGAAAAAACCCACATGGGAGACATTAGCATTCATAACACGTAGTTATCACTGTGAAATGGTGTATTTTAACCTAAACCTAACCGGGTATTTCTGTTGCTTAATCCTAGCCAAGCATTTTTGTTGCCTAAACCCAACCAAGTATTCTTGTTGCCTAAACCTAACCAAGTATTCTTGTTGCTTAAACCTAACTAAGTATTTGTGTTGCCTAAACCTAACCAACTATTCTTGTTGCCTAAACCTAACCAACTATTCTTGTTGCTTAAACCTAACCAAGTATTATTGTTGCTTTAACCTAACTAAGTATTTTTGTTGCCTAAACCTAACCAAATATTCTTGTTGCCTAAACCTAACCAGCTATTCTTGTTGCCTGAACTTAACCAAGTATTTTCGTTG
>OMLP01040360.1:0-16085 GCA_900302685.1 Spondyliosoma cantharus | reverse complement strand
TGGGTGCTGCATGTCAAGCGGCATCCAGTGAATGCCAGGCCCCAAAATTTCCCAGCAGACTTGTAACGAAATGATCAACGTTATCAATTTCACCTATTTGTCTTTACCCACCAGTTTAAATATTTACTCCAACAGAACAACATCTATTTGTGTATAATGAAGTATGTGAATGTTGTTGAATGTTTTTAAACGGAGCTGCATGGAAAAATGTACGTATCAGGCTTTGGATACTTGTTAGTAGGATCAACATTCATTGTTGGTTTCAGTCTTTTGATTCGACCGGAGCCGTCGATGATGTCTGACAGTGTTGAGAGTCGACTCACCGGTTTCTCTTCCCCAGTCTGTTCGGTGCTTTGTCCACCGGCAGCCTCGCTCTCTAACGGGACAGTCACCATGGGCTCCTAACACCAACGATGACAAATATTAAAACAGTCAATACACACACACACACACAACCAAAGCAGAGTGTTAAATGGTTTTAAGAGAAATCACTGTTAACCTTTCATGACTGAACAGAATTAAGTCGTCTACGGTTGCTGTCAAACACAAGTTGTAAGCAATGTTCAATACTGCCCTCTAGAGGAGTTATAACACAGATGTGCAGGGAGGCTGAAGTGGAACACATGGATATTGACTGAAGAGACGTGTTAAGGATCGGGGGGACGGTTGGAAGCGACAAGCAGCTGATATCTTGAGTAGGGAGATGGTAGTAGAGGTGAGGAGTTCATTGCCAGCAGGGATGTGGAGAGCAGAGTGACCCAAGATCAGATTATAGACGTGCAGTTCGAGTGAGAACTGGGATCAGTCGTATAGTTTTAGGTGCATTTGGTGGTGAACACCTCCCACTAGACTGTGAGTAGCTGAACTTGGGTCACAAGGATCTCTGAGAGGACGAAGAGGGGGGGAAGAGAGGGGTGGACAGATTAAGAAAATGGATGACAGATTCTTCCACAGCAGCTCTCGATCATTGTTACCTCTGGAGAAGAGCCCAGGAAAGTATCCCAGAGCCACCAAAAAACACCTCCTCCACCTTCTTCCATTCTGTGCTCCTCACTCCCTTTTTTCTCTGCGGCTTCTTCAGCCTGGAGCACGCCTTGATGCTCCCGCTGCTGACACGGAAACACGCTCATGTGCAGAGTAACACAGTGGGGTGGGGTAACGGGGGGATTGAGCAAAAGTGCATCTGGGACACTGAGCTGTAAGATGTTTCGCTAACGACTGCTGTCCTTTAGTTTTCGAGTTCAGGTGTTTCAAAGTCACTCATTGCTAAAAGGTACATAGAATCCTGCAGACAGCCGTGAAATCTCCACAGACAAACATTTAGGATTCAGAATGGGCCATCAAGAGTTTAGTAACTTCAAGCGTTGCACTGTCAGAGTTTGTGAAATTTCTGCTCAATTAGATCTGCTGGTCCACTGTAAGTGATATTGTGAAGTTGAAGTGCCCGGGAGCAACAACAGCTCAACCACGAAGTGATAAACTGGCAAACTCACAGAGCCGGGGCCAATAAAACCCGATCATCTCACCATCGCTCACTGCAAACTTCTAAACTGTATCTGGAGGCAACATCAGCACATGAACTACGTAGAGGGAGCTTCAAGAATTCATGAAAAAGCACGTAACAACTGGACTCCAGAGAAGAGGAAACGTGATGGATAACGCCTCGCTATCTTCTTGGTTTCGCTACCTACCTGAATGAATACTTCCTACATTAAAGTCTGCTTGGATGATGGTGTGGGGCTCTTTGTCAGGGCCACCAGATCCTACAGGACACGTCTATGATACGGCTGCCAGGGATTTTCATGGCCGCTCTAAACGACGCTCGTGGTTCCACCAGGCACGCCATCGAGTTCTTGACGGAAGCTGACAGAAGCTGCGACAATGCATAGAGCATCTGGTAGATTTTCAAAATAAAACACCCGACAGCACAACACAGTCGAAAAACTATTTTAAAACATACAAACAAAGAAAAAATTAAACTTCGTAGCCTAGTCACTCGTCGTAGAAGCACAAATCTCAAGGAAAAATGACAAAATAAACCAAATCTGAGCACGTCGACAGTATCAAGCAGGCACCTAACCCTCTGCTGATTGGAGGACAGAATAAAAACTGTGTCACACATGCCAGGTAGAGACGAGCCCAGAGAAATCAAGTCTTCTTTTTATGGCAGAATATGTTGCATATAGTTACTGTCAGACATGGAGACTTCACAGCAAACCACAAACTATAGCTTGATGTCCCACTGCACTTTTAACAGTATGAAATGAATTCATAACAACGTCCAATAGAAAAAAAAATAGGAGTTTAAAGCATGCAGGGAAACACACAACATTTGGAATAATGTTAAATCACTTTGTTAAAAACACGTAACACAGAAAGCAGGAATGTTAGTACCGTCCTCTTCTCACACCCCAAGAGTCACATCTCAAGGCTACAGGTGAATATTTGATATTCAAAACACAAGTTTTATCATCCAGTGCTGTTAATTTCATGACGTTTATAATAAAAGTAAGATCAACCGGACTGTGGTGGCACGTCACTGAAGACTGTACACGTGTGTTCATTAGTGTGGGTGCTTCTTTTAGTGTTCAGAACCAGCGCGATGGCTCTCCGGCCTCCTTACCTGACCGCTGTCAGGTGTCCAGGACTTCCTCTGTTCAGGTGTGGACTGCTCCACGGTCAGCAGCTTGGCTCCGGATCGCCTCAGTACGTCTGCTTCAACACGGGCGATTCTGATTTGACCCCGCTCCGTGTCGGCCTTCTGAGAAGCAGCGCAAAGCACAATTTTTATCAAATACATCCTTTATTTTATAACCTTTAAGTCTAAAAAGTTCATCCATGTCCCATATTTGAGAATCAAACAAAGAGCAGTGACACCTTTCTCTGTCCATTGTTGAAGTCCCTGTCATTGTAGGCAATGTTGGATAAGAGTAATAACCTAAATAGTTAGCGTAGAAGCGTAGAACTCACCTCAGCTTCCACTGAGGTGGATTTCAGGAGTTGAGGCTGAGAGGTCGTCTGCTGAGCTGACGGAGCTTTGGCTTGGACCGGAGTCGGAGGCTGCTGGATGAACAGAGCGGGAACCTTCTACAAGAGGAAAATAAAAGGTTCAGTGAACTTCTAGAAGATGTACCTGACTGACTGACTGACTGACTGACGCATGTACTGACCTTCTCCAGTTCCAGCAGCAGAGTCTGGAGCTGGTCCACGACAGTAAAGACAGTCAGAGTCTCTTCAGCTTTGTCCGGAAGACAAAGACCTGGTTTACACTTCTGGATCTCTGCGACAGTTCTCCTCATGGACTGGATCTTCTGCTCAGCGGTCTGCAGACGTAAAAAGGAGATTCAGAAAAACAGATTCTTCAAAACAAACCACGCATTTAGCATTTGTAGATTCATTCTTCCGTCTCACCTTGAGGCTTTCTTCTCTGGGGCTGGGCAAAGCCTCTGGAGACGACAACGAGGTCTTGATCTCAGTCACGTCACTCTCCATCCGCCTGACCTCACTCTCGATGGCTTCCACCTCCTAGAGAGCAAGAGATCCGTCAATGCTAACAAAACACGAGTAGACAGCAGCGGCAGATAGTTAACAGAAAGGCAACAACATCTGCGGAGGAGTGTGAAGACTCACAGCAGCAGCGTGCTCCAGTTGAGACAGAGGAGCGGTGAAGCTGTCTTGAACGTCGGCCACCTGCTGATCGGCTTCGATCAGCTCTTCCTGGAGAGCTGTGATGTCACACACCTGCGACATTTCCTTCAGGACTGAGCTGAAGCCCTGCAGGGTGGACCGGATCTGTGCCGAGTCATCCAGCACCGTCTGCGACACACGACAGACGACAATCTTTGTCAGTGAAGATCCACCAAGAAGAGGATTACAGTAAGCGCAGCACTAACAGAAGGACAGTTCGGTGCACCGACCTGCAGAGCCTGAACGTGACTGCTCAGACATTTAGCCGTGGTGTAGGTACAGGGCGCGGCGAGCCACGACTCGGCCTCATTCCTCCAGCTTTTAGAGCTTTTGATCATCTCCTGATGCTCCTGAAGCCACGTTTGAATCTGAGCAGAGACACAAACAACATGTGGTTTAAGATCTTCATCAGGAAGCCGAAGCAGATGTGAAAGGAGGACCGAAGGGACAGGAAGTCGCCCTGACCTTGCTGATGACGGTGGTCCTCTGCTCCGCCTGTTTGGCCAGCTGTGAGTGGAGCTGCTGCACCTCCACCAGTCTCTCAGTGAGGCTCAGCGCCTCCTCCGGGTTCTCCAGGTCCTGCATGGCCACTTCCAGCGCCGCGAGACACGAGTGCCACACGTCCAGCTCGTCCCACACACGCTGAGCACACACACACGTAATATTGATTATTTTATGATTCATTCGGTCATGACAAGTTATAACAAGAAGAAGAAGAAGAACGTCACCTCCACGTCGCTGCTCACCTTCTGAGTGATCTTTGCGTGAGCCACGCCGGGGCTTCTCTGCTCAAGTCTTTTCTGAACTGACCTCAGGCCAGCCTCGATCTCAGACAGCTTCGCCCCCAGCCTTTGGACCGGACCGCTCCTCTCCACCACCTTTCCAACCTGATGGATGAGTCGGGTACAAAACATTTGAATGCAGGAAACAAGTCAGACCATGTAATTATCTTTAATTTCAGCTTTCCATCTCATTTAGTTTTCTCCTTTCTGAGCCACATACAGATGTTTTTTATATTTCTTGTAATCAAAGTCTCGTGTACCTTCACTTCTACTTGCTGCATTGACTCTTTGACCTCCTTCAGCTGCCCCTCGAGCTCGACCGGGACCAGAGAGTACATGTCTGAGTACTTCATCTTCAGGCTCTCCATGATGCGCTGGACCAAAGCCTTCTGGGTACACATCTGACCGTGAATCTCCTGAAACCAGAGAGAAGAAATGTGTGAATGACAAAAAAAAAGACAACAAAACAAAAGACAGAGAAATCGGACGATATGCTGGAAAGAGGAAACAGAGGGTCTGATAAAGCTTCTTCTTCTGCAGCAATAATAAAAAGTGCCACAAAACTTGGAAGCAGTGAGTAACACCTCATTTTCCGACAATGACTCATGACACGCAGACATCGAGATCATCCACAAACTGCTCCTGAGCTCTCGGTGCTTTGTTCAGCTCTCGCCTCCCGCGCTGCTCTCATTAAACAGAGTCCACCTCCTCAAAGTCTTTCAATTCCACAAAAACAAAACAAACTCTTTGACCTCGACAAGATTCTGCTCAACAATCACAACCTACATTAAATAAGATGTGACAGATAATGCAGACGAGACTACCTGCTCTGAATACGCCCGAAGCTCTGCTGGAGAGGAGAATCTGTGTGTGTGTGTGTGTGTGTGTGTGTGTGTGTGTGTGTGTGAGATACAATGGAAGAGAGAGGAGACGGTTTCTTTGCAGCGGGACATGAGTGTGTGTGTCTGTCTATCTTTATGAGGACTAATTTCCATTTTAGGTTTTTGAAAATGACGACGAATCTAAGCAAAACTAAGCAATTTAAGAGTTTTACTTCTTAAAATGCCTATGTGAGGTTACAGACTGAAGCTAGGACCCTGGGACTATATCATGTCAACGAGTGTCCTCATAAATGCAGAAGTGAAAAATGTGTGTGTGTGTGTGTGTGTGTTTGTGGAATGACTTGGCGACAAAGGCCACCTGGAAGATCCACTTACAGACCCGAACAAAAGGTGTCTGGTACAAGAGGAGGGCGAGGGTGGTGAGAGTGATGGGGGGCGATGTGGAGTGTTCAGGTCTTTCATCAACTCAGACCCTCTGCAAGGGGAAGGGAAAGTGTGTGTGTGTGTGTGTGTGTGTGTGTGTGGATGGGGAGATGCTGGCCTCTGCTCAGGTTTCGGGACAAAGGGCAGAGTGATTCTGCCGGTTGGTGGGTTCACACAGCGAGCACTAAACAGACTTCGGGCCCGAGGCCAAACCAACGGTTACATTCAGATGCTTCATATTTTTTACTGGACGCTCACAGCCGACGGCCTCCGACTCTCTGCGGTTAGTTTGGATGAAATCACAACCATCGCTTGGTGGGAAGGTTTTTTTTAAAGTCATCCAAACAATATATCAAAATCAAGGTGAAGTCAACAAATATTGTGATTTTGTTGTCAGAGCATTTATGAAAAGCTTCTCAAAATATTGAGATATATATTGTGACTTGATTAAAACCTAAACAATATAGCTATACAAGTTAAAGGCCATGTTTCCCAGCCCTACTTTAGCTGAGCGTTAAACAAGTGTGTTTCATGTGCTGTTAATAAAAATAGCAATGACCTGTAATGTTGGGCGCAGTGAGCACAATTGCATCATTGTGTTTTCAGTCCAGACGATGAAACTGTCCCATCTCATTAGAGACTCGTTATCTACACTCGGCTGGCTGCAGAGAGAGACACACTGCAGCTCTGCGCTCGCCGTCATGGTTCTGAAAGTGAGTTTGGAGACACTCGGAGGTCCTGCAGATGGTCCCGGCGGGTCGAGTCCAACTGAAACTATTTTATTTTGTCTACCGCGGGACGTCGGCTCCGTAAATCACCTGTCTCATGTCTTTATTTGAGAGGAAAATAACGGCTTCATGATGATTCTTTACAATAATCCATCAAAATACTGTAAATTCTCTCTGTACACAGAAGGAGAACTTGTTTCCACACAGCAAATTAACCGTGCAGAGAGCGGCCATTTTGTTTTTGCGTAATTGCGATGGAAGATCTCACTACAGGTCTCACTACAGGTGTATAAACTAATGTAATTTCTTTTTTTAATGAGTTATTGCAAATAAAAAAGTCAAAATGACGATCAATGTTAAACAGAATTTGAACAAATAAGTAAGGTCACTGTTTTTATCACACTGATTAAAAGACAGGAGACAGTCTGCGACATGAAAGTAGAGCTGCAGACTGAACAAGTCGAGCGTACAGGTCAAAAACAAAGCAGTGTGCCCAATTAAATCTGAAAAACTGTACAGAATAGCTGCTAATACAATGTGACAACTGTTTGTCATGTCACGGGTCACATAATGTCGCCCAAATGAAGTAAAATGTTTATTTTACATAGAAAATATGATAGATTGAGCATCTTTTGTATTCTTGTATTCTCCTGCAGCACAAAATAAAGAAAGTTCTGTGTGTACTTGTGAAGTGTTGAACACATGAAAACTCTGCTGTAGAGTTACGCTGAAACTTTTCCTTTAGGACTCGAATGACAACAGTCGCTGGTTCAGACGAGCATCCTACCTGAAGCTCCTTCGTGCTGCCGCTCTGCTCCATCTCTAACAGGAGACCGTCCGCAGCCTCCAGCCAGACCCGGGTGCCCTGCAGCTCCTCCCGGACCTTTTCTCTCTCCTCCAGCTCCATCCTGGTCGCCTCCAAACCCTCCCCGCTCTTCTGCTTCACACTGTGAGAGCACACGCGCATACAAGGGTTTAACTTCAGCCCATGAAAGTGACAGTTTGCACCGAGAGCAACATCCACCGTCAAAGTCAAAGCACAGGGCTGCATGGTAAAGTACTGTCACTGTAAATGTATTTAAATACTGTGTAACCTCGGAGGCACTGCAGGCTACGTCCGACCCACTTTACCCTGATTGTTTATCCAGGCGTAGCAGGGCTTGTGGGTAGTTGAGTTTTTGTGTGTCAACAGCCTAATGCTGCATTTACATGGATGGTAGACAGCAAACTGGATATATATTGTTTAAGTGGACGAGGGCAGGATGATAATGTTAGATGAGGCCGGTGGGGAATACTTCAGGTAATGGTTGCCATCCAAAGTTTAAATATTTAAACTCCACCTTACCTGCCGTATCGAGCCTGCATCGCCTGCAGCTTCTGACAGAGCGGAGTGGGAGGAGCCTGCTCCAGGTCGGCGGAGACTCCCTGTAGCCTGGCGGTGCGCAGTTCCAGTGCGGACAGGGCTCGATGTTCGCAGTCCAGTCTGTCCTGGTACTGTTCCCAGGACTGCAGCAGGTCGTGAAGCTCCTCGGTGGTGGCCTTTAACCCAGCGCTGCTAGGAAGCTCCGCCTTTACCTGCTCCAGGACAACAGAGGCCTTCTCCACCTGAGAGTGACAGTGACAGCAATGTAAGCTAACTAATAAAATATAATACACAGTGGCATTTCACTTTAAGTTGTAGTTTTACTTACACTGCTGGTGATTTCACTCCATTCTGCAATCCTGTCTTTACTACGAGTCGTCAGCTCTCGTGTGCAGCGAAGTAATCTTGATATCCGTTTCGAGAGCGCAGTCACGGCGGCCACCCTGCCTCCACAACAGCTCTGCTCTGGGCACCACTCCTTCAGCTCCTCCAGACGCCCCTGCAGAGACTCCACCTCCTCAGACAGAGCCTGAACAACAGAAAGCATAAAGACATTATTTAGGAAATTACGTATCCCTGGAGCGGTGAACCTCAGAGAGGACAGGTGTCATACGTACTCCTAGCTTGTCGTGCTGGTCGGTGCAGTCACCGAGACAGGTGACCTTTTGACGGACGACCTGTAGGAGGCTGCTCTCTGCTCTCTTCACGCTCAGGATGATTTCCTCCTGGCACTTGATGTATCTTTTGCGATTTTCCGCACACCTGAAACACAGAAACAACTTTGCTCCCTTGATGTGCTTTGACTTTGACTTGAGTTAAGAAACTAGACTTTCACCTGTGAGCCGATTACCTGCTGAGACACTCCAGTCGTATGTGGCCCTTTGCCTGGAGGGTGGACATCCTCACCAGGAGCTGGCTCAGAACATTCTCCTGGAGCTGCTCCACCTTCTGCGGGGACAGGTAAGGATGCAGGGCAGCCTGGCTCTGGAGCTGCTCCACATGGGCCTGGAACTGCTGCTGCAGCAAGGCCAGAGCCTGCTGGGTCTCCTCCAGCCGTTCAGAGCAGAGTCCAGCCGAGCCTTGCGGCGGCAGCAGAGCGATCTCGATGTCCCTCAGGTATTGGACCGCTTGACTGACAGAAAATGTGTAGCTTCTAAAAGACTCGCTGGCCTGAGAGATGTTCTCCTAAAACAGAAGAAACACAATTTATTAACTACATACTCAAATCGTATTAGGACTATAGCATCCCAGTCTCGGTCGTATATTTATTTCATGATTCAATTATTTTGCAATGCAATTATTTTGGACGAGATAATAAGTTCAGTTCGACATATATGAACAATAACGATGCTACTTGCCATCTGTGAGTCACATTCACGGATGATTGCGTTCTTCAGGTCCATCAGATTTTGAGATGCACTTCCTCGTCTGGTTCCCTTCTTTTGCTGCAGAACCTCCAGTTCTCTCATTTTCGACTCTACGCTCTTTCTCAAAGACATGATTCTTCTGTATAAGTTTTTAATTGCTCTTTCATTCGGCTCGACCATGGGGACTTTCTTGAGCGCCTCCTGGATCTTCCTAAGGAAGGCCTGGCTGGCTTCCTTCTCTGATTCAAGGTCTCGATCCTTCAGCACGGTTCTCTCTACGATGCTGAGGTTGTTGTTGAGTGTCATCTCCAAGACATCAAGGCTCTCCTCGTTTCCTTTCAGCCTCTGTTGCTCTGCAGACAGCTGTGAGGGGTAAAGGTCGGCAGAGATCATCTGGAGTTTGGAGTGAGCCTCCCCAGACAAATACTTTATCAGAGGAAACTGGATGAGGAGGTTCTGACAAAGTTTGTACTTCTCCTGCAGATCCCTGCTGTCTTCCTTGGTCTCAGGGACTTGGTCCTGTATGTTCTCCCTGAGGTCCTCCACACACTGCCTCAGGTACAGGTACCTTTCGTGATCTCTGCATTTAATTTCCAGGGTGGCCATTTTGCTGTGAAGTTCAGAAATGGCAGAGTAGAGTTCCCTTGTCTTTTCCTGGGGAATCCATGGTTGCAGAAGGTCAACCTGGGACTTGTGCTCCAAAATCATGTGTTTGTAAGGCTCCAGAGCCTGCAGGGACTCTCTTGTGATGGGGTACCTGTGTCTACTCAGATCTATTAACATCTGCCTGATACTTTTTTCTATTGTAACCAGGTTTTTCTGACTTGAATCTACAGTCTTGGTGAGTTCCTCCAGGTCCTGTTTGTTTGCCTTCTCATAGCTGCTGATGGCTTGGATGTCTTCCTGAAGGTTGGTGAGCTTGTCAAAAAGCTGACAGTTCTCTGTGACACTGAGTTCAGGGGCAATGTCTTTACTCTTCATTAAAAGAGCCTCACAGACAGCGGACTGTTTCTCTGCCTCAGCCAGGGTTTCTTGGATCTGACGAACCCTGCGATCAAGTTCAGCAGGGCTCCTGAACTCATAGTCTGGACACCTGGAGGCCTCCCTGTGCAGATGAGCCACAACCCAGGAGTCCAGGTCAGCTATCTGCTCTGACAGCTTTTCTCTGGTCTGCAGTCCCGACTCCGTCTCTCTCACGGCCTTTGCTAGCTTCTCAGTGGTCGAATGAGAGAGTTCTTCAAGGGACTCCAGAGAAGAGCGCACCATGGGCACCTCCTCAGTCTGGTCCAGCTGTGGAAGGAGCTCCGTCACCTCCTCCACCAGTGACTCCAGTTGGCCCTGCTTGGCCATGACCTCAGACTGCAACTCCTTCAGATCTCGGAGCTGCCGGTGCACCTCCTCAGGGAGGAGAGCCACCCTCTTCCTTCTGCCCTCAATGTCGCTCTCTGTCTGCTTCGCCCAGGCGAGGCCGTCCCTCATCACCACGATGATTTTCTCCATGATGAGGTTGCTGCTGCTCTGAGCGTGAGAGGACACCAGTTCCTCTGTGTGGCAAACTTGGTCGTTGACCCTCACAAGCCCCTGCTGTATCTCTTTTGTTTCGTTCTCCCACTGTGAGCTCGGGAGTTGAGCATCTGCCAGGTGCTGCAAATGAAGGTGTTTTTGCTGGGCAGCTTTAACCTCAGCATTCGCCACCATCAGCTCCTGTGCCTTCTTGCAAGTCCACGGAGTAGCTGAAGGAGACTTGGCTTCAAGGTCTTTGCCGATTGTTTCCAATTGTTTCTGAAGACTTGATATCGCAGACAGAAGGCTGCTGGTTTCTTGAGAATGAGCACGTGTGTGATATAAGGTCCTCTCTAAGTCTCTTTCCAGGTATCTCCACTTCCCCTGGAGGTTCTTCTGCTCAGTCTGTGCAGTTGCCCGCTCTGATCGGCTGAGGAGGGGGCATAACTTGGTATGACTCACGAGCATCTTCCCAAGAACTGTTCTTTTCTCCTCCATACTTCTCTGTAAGGACGATAGTCGCGCTGCCGCCTTGGAGCTGCTCTCCTCTGGGCACCTGGAAGAAAAGTGGTTTGAGTTTAGAAATCATGAGCTTGGTTTTTAAAATGTTACAACTGTGACCGTCGATTCCTGAATCCTTAAATCCTTTATAAAGTGAGTCTTATTACAGTAGTATAGTAACTGCAACCTTTAATCAAGAAATTCAACTGAAACCCAAGATGCTAACTCACTTTCTAACAGTGTCCAGTTCTGCTGTCAGTCTCTCCAGCGTGTTCTCGGCTGCTTCAGTCTGTCTGCAGTAATCAGTCAAAACCTGCAGCTGGGACTCTTTACTCTGGACGACGGCGGCTGCATCCTGGACTACAGTGTACCACTGGTCCTCTGCAAACTCCAGGGCGTCCCTGTTCTCAGCATCAGCTTCTTTCATCTGGGAGAGCAATGACATCTGTGCCTGGGCAGTCTCTTGGCACTCCTGTACCCAGCAAACAAAGGAAACACACAGACATTCAAAGCCTATAATTTCAGTGCAAATGTTACTTTAATTAAGATTATATGTATATAAAACAATATGAGTGATTTATTTCAACAGTAACAAATAGGTGTTGATGTCTTTTATGCTGCCAATGGGAGCTTGCTTTTAATATCCACCTTTGGAGCAGGCTGGCACAGACATGAGGTGTAGACGCCATTTCTGGAGGCACTTTGGCATTATTACCTATGTTTTGCCAACCTGCTGTCCAACTCCAAGCTGCAGCCATAAAACATTTTTTTAGTTCTCTAGTGAGTCACTTTATATCGCACCTGAGCGTCCTCCAGCTGCTTGGCCATGGCTGTAGGGTTGAGTTCAGCTGGGTGGTTCTTGCAGCTCAGGACTTTAGACACCGTTCTGCTTAGACGGATGTCCGGATCACTGGTGGATTTAATCAGAGCTTCTGGAGTATCCTCCAGCAGTTTACCCTGAAGACAAAGATACACATCAGAGCCCAGCGTCTCAACAGTGAGGCCCAGAATGGGTTTTGGTGAGGTCCAAACATGACCGCAGTTTAACTTGCTACAAAAAAAATAGTTTTGCATTCCCATGTAATTTGGCCCCATAAATGTAGGAAGTATTATAAAAAACAAGCCAATTTTTGGGTTAGGGTTATGTGAAAAACACAAGCTAGATTCAAACCAACAACACTGACATGACGTGTTCATGACGCTGGTAATTTCATGAAATATTCCTGATTGAAGTTTTAAATAATCACGATACCTCAATGAGTTGACTGCTGGGTCCGGTCCCTATGAGTAGCTGTACCACTGTGAAGATGCCCCCCATGGCAGATTCTTCTGGCTCCTCCAAAACAAGTTTCTCAGTCTTCACAACAGTCGCTCCAGCTTGAGCTTCGTCCTCCTGAGAGAGAAATCCTTCCACCCAGGTTACCTCACCCCAGGTACTGCTCGCTGACGATTTCTGGAGTTTTGTGGGTGATATCTTGTCACCCTTGTACACCTGCTCCCATTGTGAAGACAAAACGCTGCATTAATGCAGGAACAATTCTGACAAACACTCCTAGTCCTCTACTGTTTCTGTTGTGCTGAGAACAGCACATTGTGAAACAAGACTGTCCCATTTGAATGATGCGTTTTCTCTGGAAGTATGCCAAGTCTTTCCCCCTTGCATGTAAGATAGTGAAAACCTGTATGAGCCTGCTCATATTACAACCCTGAGGCAATAGAGCCTTTGGTAGCACAGATGTTTACGTCTCTGGTTGGTATTCTTTAATTTGCATGTAATACTTACAAAATGTAGAGCTTGTGAAATGTATAACTTTTTTACAAAGCCTTGAAAGGTACGTATATCAGCCAAACATGCACCTGTCAGTTGCAAGAATCTTAGAAATCAAGTACAAACAAGCATGTTAAAGATAGGTCGATGCACATATATGACTTCCCTGGAGCAAGAAAAATATATTTACCCTCATTTTCACTGGATATCGCTTTCTTTCTCACACTCTCCTCAACTTGTCTTTGAGTTTGTAATATCATCTCCTATTGTAATCAGACAGGTAGGCTGCATTTTTAAACTGATGTTTCTTGAAGGGTAAAAGTATAACCGTGTGTTTTTCTTCTTTTTTTTTGTGGGGGAATGCATTTCAATTCAGTCGGGTTTGGGTCATTAACCATGAACCAGTGGAGATGGATGTGGTACTAAGAACATAGTGATGAGCTAGTTTGAATGTATCATATACTGCAATTTTACTGGAAATACATCAAGTGTTTCCTTGGTTCATTTAGAATCACCAAAAAACTGACAAAAATCAGACAATGAGTCGTTCCCTCAAACTGAACATGATAACCTTGATGTAAGCAGTCCAGATAGTCATTTGAATACAATACAGTATATTATATGTAACAATATGCGTCCACATGTCTTACCTGTGGTGAATCTGCACTCTGAAGCCTCACTGCAGCGGTGGTAGTCGTTGCCACTGGAAGCAGAACATTTTGTATTTCTACTTCCTTTTCCTGAATTGTCCTCTTCTTCCCCCTTTTCTGGTCTTCTTCCGTTTCAATTGAATCTAATGCACTTTTCTCTGTTTGGGTTTGAGGGACCACGCTGGGTTCAGACAGGGATTCAGCAAAGCGTTCTTCCACTTCTACTCTGGTCATTTTAACTGTAGACTTGGTCTGAACGTCAGTGGCAGCCACATCCTTGCTTTGTTTAACTGTCTCAAACTGGATACTTGACTCCATCCTTGGCTCCTTTTCTATTGTGACAGTTTTGTATTCATGTAGAGTCTGATGGATTTCCCCCCTGTCAACAGACTTTTCATCCAGGCCTTTGGGTACCCCATGGACAACTTGCTCCTTGACCTCTTTGGGTCTGTCCTGTGTGGTTTTGACGAGTTCTGGTTGAGGCCCAGTTTGGCTCGGTTTTAACTGACCTTGTTCAGATAAACTTATCGTTACAAATTCTCTCCCTGGATCGTGTGGCTGGGTCTTCAGACAAGTAGAGTCACCTTCAGTCACATTCTCTTGCCTTTCCGTTCTGACTTCTTGAACTTCTACTCTTGTCTCAACTGCAGCCTTCTTGGGGTGAACATCAGCTGAAGTCTTATGTTTGATTTCTGGAACTTGTTCACCCTGTATTCTAGTCTGAACCTCAACTTTCCTAGGCTTCTTTGTCAACGTGACAGAGATGTTTTCCTCCTCCACTTGAACCACAGGTAAATTCCATTGTAAAGCACCCTCATCAGCCTCCTTGACGATTTTCTCCATTGTGACTGACTTTTGATCCACTCTCTCAGTTGCACCATCCACATCATGTGTCGACACTTTAGGATGCTGTTCCTGGTGATCAAGTCCCTTCATCTTTACTTCGACCATGGTCATCTTGACTTTATCCTTCTCTGGCTGAACAGTAGCTGAAGTCAGGTCTTTGTCAGTTTGGCTTGGTTTTAGGACGTCTTGCTCATATAAATTTATTTCTATGAATTCTGCCTCTGTCACATGTGGTTGCAATGTCTCAGAAGCAGAAGACGTTGGTTGAGCAGAGTCCCTTTGAGGCACTTTGTCTTGACCTTTAGCAATGCTTTCTTGCACCTTCATCTTTTCAACTGCAGTTTTCTCTGGTCTAACATCAGCAGTAGGAATGCCTTTGTTTTCTGGCACTCCGTCACCCTGGATGCGAGTCAGTCCAACATCTACTCTTGGCTCTTTAGCTTTTGTGACGGATGTGTTTTTATCATCTCCCAGGCTGGTTGTTGTTTCTGCCTTTAGGATGCACACTTCGGGCCCCATAAGGATTTTCTCCATTGAAACTGATTTTTCGTCCAAGCTCTTGGGTACACTGTCCAGTTTCTGTTCTTGGACACCATGTTCCTTGACCACTTTGTGTTCCTCCTGTGTGGTTTTTAAGAGGCCTTTCCGAGTTTCAGTTTGGCTTGGCTTCACCAGATCTTGTTCAGAGAAGTATATTTCTATACATTCTGTCCCTACGTCATCTACAGGCAATGCTTTAGAAGCAGTAGGGGGTTGGGCAGAGTCTCTGAGAGCCATATTGTCTTGGCCGTCAGTGCTGCTCTCTCGTACTTCTATTGTGGTCATCTTAATTGCACCCTTCTCCGGCTTAAATTCAGCAGAACTCATATCTTTGCTTTGTTGCACTCCTTCCCTCTGGATACTTGTCTGAACAATATCTTTGCCTTTTGCTCTTGAGACAGATGCGTTTTCCTCCTCTGGCCTGGTCTGTATGTCTATCTCTAGAACACACACTTCAGGCCCCAAATGGATTTTCTTAACAGACTTTTCATCAAGGCTCCTGGGTTCACCATGCACATCATGTGTCAACACTTTACCATGCTTGACCGGGGCATCATACTCCCTGTACTCTGTGGGTCTTTCCTTTGTGGTCTCCAGGAGCTTCAGCTGACTCACAGTTTCAAGTGGTTTGTCTTGCTCAGTTGAGCTTATTCTCGCCTCTGCCTTATGAGGCGGTGCCACAGCAACCACAGTATCTGTCTCAGGCTGATGTGGCTTTATCTCACTTGTCTGGGTGACTCCTGTATCAGGCAGATCGAGGACTATATATCTCTTCTCAGTCTCATCTGTGTTTTTCCATAAATCTTTAATATAATCTGCCAAATTTGCCGTGTCAGTGGGTTTGGTGGAGAGAGGTGGCTGTGTTTCCTCACCCTGCCTGTCAGGCTCTTCCCTGCCCTTTGCTGGCTCTGCAGTTGCAGATTTTGGGGAAAGTTTCAGACCCTTTGACTTTCTTTCGGTTGGTGAAAGCACACTTTTTTCAACAACAGTAATTTCAGTTGTTGTAGTGACCACCTCTTGAGTTGAAGATGGTTTCTGAGTATCGGGCTGTTCCTTGGTCTTTGTCTGCTTTGTGGTAGCGATTT
>OMLP01040358.1:0-21822 GCA_900302685.1 Spondyliosoma cantharus | reverse complement strand
TTAAACCCTCTTTATACACACACACACACACACACACACACACACACACACACACACACACACACACACACACACACACACACACACACACTTATACTAAGTAGAGCTCCAGTGTGTAATATTTCTATTCACATTTAGCCTGAGGGAAGGTAGGCACTGACTGGGTTCAAAGTGCTATGAAGACGCGTCCTCTGCACTATAGCGTGAAAAGAGGCAGAATAAAGCGAGAGAGAAGTGTATCATGAGAATTCAAACTGGGATTGTATGACTTCAGGGTAGTAGTAAAAGCACTGTGGGAAGCATTAACCATGCTCGCTGATAATTGCTGGTTTACATTCACTCGTATCCCTGCTGGCATTACACTCTTTATTTGGGGGCTTGTAGCTGCAGTTTGTTTTGTGTGACAAACAAAAAAAAGGGATCCTGAAATACAGACGGACATCTGCAAGTAGACACTCTGTACTCTGTTATATGACTGCATCTGCAGGGACAGCAAAGCAGCAAATGACTCTAATTTCTAAGGACACTTTATTGACATGTTGTTACCCACCTGAACCTAAAAGGAGGATACATTTTTATTCACTTTCTTTAAAAACAAAATAATAGTAATAATCTGTCTGTCAAGTCTGTTCTGATGACTTGCAACTTGACTCGACAGAAAATATATTACTCGGCTGAGCCTCGACTGATAAAGACCCCTGACTTGACTTGAGACATAATGACTCGAAAAATTATAAATGTTTTTTCATTTTGGCCTTTTGTAGTCAGTATTTCACTCTCAAAGTTACATGGAGGGAGTTTTTTTTTTTTTTGAAAGAAAGAAAGAAATTATGAAAGTTTTTATGAATTCTTTTATAAAACTCTATTTTTTGTTTGTTAGTGCCGGTAAGACTAAAGTTTCTTGGGCAGGGAAAACATGGATTGACTATCTCAAGAAAAAAAAAAACTTGAGACGTGCTTTAGACTTGGACTGATTGCTTTAAGTCACATTTCTGTTTATTGCCTCATTCTATGAGAGGACCAGAAGATCTCATGTCAGCGTGCCAGCAATGGAGTTAGAGCCTGGAGGCAATTAGTTTAGGTTAGCATTGAAAACAGAGGTGAGTGGAAACAGTTCACAAATTAACGTGTTGTATCGCCTTTGTTTAATGTGATTGCTTCTTATCATAAACTAATCACCATCCTGTTTGAGCTCCACAGTTTTTTGTTTTGTTTTATGTTTTGTTATTTTGGTACATGTGTATGTTTTTACACCCTTTACCATTTTCTTGTGTGGTATAAATGTCTGTACTTGTCTACTGTGCCTGAATTGTATCAGTAGGAGAATTGTTTTTTGTTTAACCACAATTTTGACTGATACCTTTTTTTTTGTGGCATGTCAATCGTGAATCAACCTTTTTTGTACTGTTGGTGGTGTTATTAAGAACAAAACAATCAACTTAATCTAACTCATTTCATTCCATTAACACTGTTTTATTTGCCTTAACCTTAATCCTTGAAGGTTAACTTTCACAAAACGGTTTCTTACTGATTTAAAACAGCCCTTTTTTCATAGCATACAGCACACAGGTGTAAGGAACAACTATTAACTGAGTGCTGGAAGGGAGCCATTGTTACAGCTAATTAGTTCCTGTTACCTGTGCTTTTTCTGCTGTGATGAATCAGAAAGACATGTGAATGTCTGCTGTGATAAAAAGGTGTCATATGGTTCTCACAAAGATAGACTGGAGTACATGATTCATGTCATGGTAGAGGAACGCACACCTGTCGTTTTACAAGTCCAAAAACTGATGCTGATGCTGATTTAGAAGAACAGTATGAAGTTATTATAAGCCAAAACAGAAAGTGTACACACTTCACAAAGAGATTTACTGGAAGTTGTGTTTAGTTTCGACCATGGCCTGCGGGTCAAGTGTGTACCGAAGTGAGAAATTGAAAGTAAAAAAAAAACTGAAAGCCACTCACTCTTTGTATTCGCCTCTCAAACTGCACAGTGTATTAACACTGCATACTCATTACTCTCTAGGTGTAAAGACACTGAATGTTTCACCGACAGTAACACCTAACTCATAAAGCAGATGTTGTGCTTGAAAGTGCAAACAAGATCTGCTGAAAAAACATCACGTGACAATCATGACACTGAGCCCCTTAAAAGAAATACCGCTAAACAAATTTGACCGAAAGGCAAATCGCTATCGCTGTTCCCATAAACTACAAAAGAACAATTTATTTTATTTGGATAGTTTTAGCATTTTGCCTCATCTCAAAGGTCCAACCGGAAAAATTTCCTTATTGAATTTAGTAAACACTAATCATATAACACTTAAACATAAACTTGAATGGTTTGAAGGGGTAATTTATAAGAAATGGAACAAATTAAAGTTAGAACCAAAACTATTTAGGCCAGCGCAACCACTCACTGCTGCTAACTGGAGCTTTTGCAACTAGCTGCCATTAACAAGTAGCTCAGTTGGCCGTGGAGCTAAAGTCAACAGGCCTCCCAGCGAACATGGTTGGACACCAGACAGGGACTGAACACAGCCTCTGAGAGAAACAGTACAGAGGTGATTTACAGCAGCTCTGATCAGGGCTATTATTCCGGGGGGAGAGGACATGGCTGTCGTGGACGGGAGATAATGAAGCATCAGAGGGACCAGAGAGAGTTGGGCATCAGCAGCAGGCAAAAACAGCGTGCAGAGCCGGAAGATTGTTACATCTTACTCTGTAAATTTAAGATACATTTCGACACCAAGTTAGTTTATGTCGAATTTGAATAAAGTGTGTGTTGCGATGAGTTTACATGGCAGTTAAGCTCATTTTAGACCAATAAAAGAGAGAAAACTGACTTTGTATGGTTGTATTTTTCTATTTTTTTTCCAAAAAATCGGTATATTTCTTGGCTTGTTGTGAGTTTACAGTATTTTGTGTACTTATAAGACTAAGAAGCAAAACTTTTACATCTCCCTGAGATGTACTCACTCTCTACTGGAGTGTCGCATTTTGCAGTACAAAGTACTATGAGACAGGACGGGTTGGGGCTAGCTGGTTAGCATGCTAACTTAAGTAGAAATCTCTATCACATAGCACACAGACTTCTTTGACATAATGTCTAACACTGTTGTTTCTTCACTCTGTTGATGAGTAACATTTCTACCTCTACCTTACTGTGATGTATTGTATTATATTGTTTTGTAGTACTTTTTGAAGGACTGTACTGGTGACATTAGGCACGATCTCCCAGAGAATAAGAAAGAAGAGAGGATTATCTTGTTAGTTAAACCCAGCATAATTATATCAATGTTGATTAAGATGCATTTTCTATGCCTGGGGATTCCTATGAAGCTGAATGAAACAGCGGACTGTGAGCTGGGTTCAGGTTTCCTGTGCAACCTGAAGCGTTGTTCAGTATATCCTTACATCATTAGAGACGGCATGCTCTGCGTCAGAGGCTCTCGAGGACAGGTTAGGTTGCCACTGAGCAGTTATGACTCATCACTAGAACTCACTGAAACGTTCCCTCTTTCTCCTCCTCCTCTCTCAGTTTCTCTTCTCCCATTGCTTTTTCTCATTTCACCCCATACCACCCCAACATATCCCCCTGCAGATGTGAATTACATCATGAGCTCAGTTTACAGTCTTTGCTCTGACTCCATCCCTCCTCTCTTTTCAAGCTGCCACAATGCGCTTTACGCCTAATGAGGTAGAGCAGCATACTGACAGACAGATCAGCCAGATTAGAGACCGAGGCAGAAGAAGTGGAGGAGGAAAGAGGAGGATGGACGAGGGGAAGGGGTGGAGATGAATAAATGAAGAGTAAAATCTTCCAGTGTGATGGAAAAACAGATTTATGTGTTAACAGAGATTCTGCACAGCTCTCTAAACTTATCACCTGACTGATCAAATCAGTTAGCATCAGTTAGGATGGATGGTGCATCAGTACAACCGAAATACCTTGACAACATCCGCAAAAAACAATCTACAAATGCAATGTAGAGAAATAGAACTGAAACGAAAATTTTTTTTGGGTTTCAGATCTTTTGTTTCCAGCTTCTCCAACATGATGATTTACTGCTTTTGTCCAGTTTATTTTACATTTGAAATTAAATTTTGTAAGATTTTGGACTGAAATTGTAAAGACACTTTTCTATAATTTCTGACATTTTGTAAACCATGCAAAGACACAACTATAAGTTTGAGGCTTCCGAAGACTGTTACAACAGTGTGAAGCTCTACAGTATGCAATTAAAAGCTCCAGTAGCTTCTGACTTAGTAGTCTATCGAACGCTCTGGCAGGTGCCGGTGCCTCGCATGTGGGTCATTATTTCTCACTTGAGGTGCAGTAATGGGCCCTCACTTTCCTCTTACACAACTACACACACACACACATGTTGGAACAGACACCTGTGGATTCTTGACATTTTCAGAGCTGCAGCCTGGACTGCAAATAGAAGAAATACATTGATTGGCTCTATCAACAAACCCAAGATGTAGAAGTAATAGGTCACAGAACTGTAGTAACCCGTTTGCATTGTAGTGAGACGAGACTGAACACAAACCTAAGAAGCCTTACATGCACATTATGGTGAAGCCAAAGACTATGTTATAAAATGAACAGCATTGAAACTGATTTAAGCCACAACAAATTCACAGTACCACCGTAAGACACTGTAACTCGCTGCACTGGCGTGATGGTACTGAGAACATGAGGTACAGTTGCAGATCAGGAGAACTGAGAGTGATACATTTTATTATAACTTAATCAATAGTAATAACGCTGCAGTAACCTGGTTTGTTGGTGTCTCGGGTCCATTCTGTGCGCTCCAGTGAACCATACTGATGATGAGGAGATCCTTGCTTCCTCTCCATCGCTCAAGCAGCTTGTCTCCTCTTCTCCCTACGCTTCCAGTGGCAGTGTCTGGGAAACAACTACAGGGGGAGGGTCTTGCAGTGTCAGACTGCTGCTTTGCTTCATTGAGTCATCGCCAGCAACCAACCTGTAGAGGCAGAAAGAGGGAGATGCTCCGGTGGTCCCCACCAGCTCAGGGAGGTGCTGGCGTATCTGTGCAGAGCATGCAAGAGTCTCCCTGTGTAAACCAACACAAAGGTAGTGACTAAATAACACCACCTGGTGGCTGCTGGATGCAGTAACAACATTGGCTGAACTACTAAAGAAAAACACATCCTCTTTTAATCAGCTCAGGATTAAAGTTGTGGTTCATGCAAAATTAGCACATTTTCCAATACATTTACAACAAAACACAAACACTGTTTTTACAAAACAAAATTATTTATTTACAGACTTACATTTTGATTTTAAAGGTGCTCCTCATTTGAATGAAAATAATGTGCAAAATTGATTATGAATGTAAAAACTGATGACTTTGCTTCCTGCCAGGCTGCAGAGACACACGCTCACATGTTGTGCACTAAATACCTCATGACTTCCTGTTCCTGAAGCTGTTGACCTTTTACTGCTTGAGATCATACCTGTGTGTGAGCATCAGAAATAGGCTCCTGAGCTATTCTTGAGTATGTGATCTAATAACTTGTATATTATATAGAATGTGAATAAATAGTTATGTTACATCTTGCATGCCCTTAGAGGGTATAAAAAATGTATCAATCGCAAAGTAATGACGGTCATATTGCATGCTTTACACACAGTTGCTGCACTGCTGAGCCACTCCTACAAGGAAATTGGTAAATGATAAACTGAGACTAAAATGGAAGTGTTTTTAAACCACTGACTGTAAAAAAAACAAAAAACAGTGTTGGGGGGATTTTCGCACCTCCAGGCTGATACAGTTTGTGTGCAAGTTTCAATTTGAGTGTCTCCAAGTTCAGTTCGTGTTGTACATTATCAAGCATGCAACACAGAATCTTGTATGAGTGGTAAGTAGACCAAGGACAAAGTCAGCGGTCTCGAGTCAGTTACTTTATACGTAGAAATGGTCTACGTCTCTCTGACAGAGTCAAACACAAAAGTTGCTTCTGTTCTGTAATAATTCCTGACATTGCACGAGGCTTATGCACTGAACATAGTGTGGTTCTTGAAACTTTACAAAACAACTTCCAAACACTAAAACCAAGGGTTATTTCAAACTTCTGCACCTTCATGTTCCAGTAATGTGGGAGGTACAACAATAACTGGAGTTACTGGAATGATTCAGCTGAGACTAAGTCTACCGTGAACAGTCAGCTATCATCGTACCAGTTTTTCAACAATCTGCATGTTCCAACAGCTGGCAGGGTTTCTGTGTGTGTTTGTGTGTGTGTGTGTCAAGGAGGCAGTAAAAAGGTAGTGTATAAGCCGTAGAACAATTGCTACAATCGACCTTTAAAATCTGATTTTCCAGATTCCCTGTCAAGATATGATTTTATGATAATGTCACATGATTAGTGATCCAATTGTTAGTCGTCCTGAAAGGTACATACCCATTGTTTGCTTTCCTGCTGGTTTCTCCAGCCTCATAGGTAATATTGCTCTTTGGCATCGTCCCAATCTGCATTTATTTACAGACCGTCTTAAAGTATAGTATTTGACTCTTGAATGAGTTCGATCATACCCTGCAGTTAAATAACATTTTGTTCCTGTGAAAGAAGCACCCCTGACATCCATCGGCTGCGTCCAACGTGTTCCATTTGGCCTCAAGTTGATATTAATTTACAGTCTTGTTCCACACATGGCGGTCAGTCCCGACCGACAGAAGTGAAACAATTTGGTTTCAGGAGCAGCTCACTATGACTCAAAGGTGAGATTCTTTTTGTCTTTCCGTGTAAGTCCGGACCAATAAGCACCAATCATTTCCTCAACTAAAACCTCAGAGTGGTTACACTTGAATTCTCGTAGGGTAACTCCATTGTGTCAAGTGATGATGCCAGCAAATGTGTTGATTGGTAGAGGAAGTCCTTTGTTCATGTATTTGCTCAGTCCGACGTCTTTGTCCTCTCCCAGCTTGAATTTGGACCTCACAGTTTTCTGGACGCAGTATCCAGGATCAAGACAGGGGGAGATCTCGATGCTACAACACAGAGATGTTCAGAGTAGAGAATTCAAATCAATTCGGGTCGAACAGACATCAGAATAATGAAGTATTTTTTATTAAATGTCCAAATTAGCTTTGTCTTCTAAGTTTGCAAACTCGACTTGTTATAAAGAAAAACGTGCAATTGAGAAAGTAATGTAAATCAAACTGTGGCACAAAGTAGATACTAACAGAGCAAATCCAAATCCAAACTACAGGGCTTCACTTCAAAACCAACCACTGCTGGTATCCAAAAGAGGCCTTCATTCATTGGAGATCCCTTTGGTCTGCCAGTGCTTTGATCACAGTGATGACTATCACTGATATTTTTCTAACCAATGAAACACCAAACCTTTATATGACCATATTAAGTTACTTACAGTCCAGATGAGTCTGGAATCTCTTACCTCTGCACATCTCTGTATGTCCTGCGACAATCTTTGTCCAGTGTCACAGTGAAAGATCGACTCTCCAAACTGCGAATCTTAATGTTGTTGGTCCGAATCTTTGATTCCTGAGAATTTCGCAATGCAACGATAAAAGGATTTATTGTTGTACATTTTACATCTGCTACAGATATTTGAGAAGTTTGTCCTCGACTCACCACAATGTTGTTCTTAGTTTTTGTTGGATATTCGTTCAATGTCAGCGTCAAACAGTTCAGATCTATGAGACGAAGGTAGAGAAACAAAATGCATAAGAGGACGGCACAGTCATAAAATATACAACAAACATACAGAAGAACTTGGAACTTTTGACTCCAAGTACGAAATACTCAGTGGGTTAGAGAAAACACTGAACCTTCTGTTTCATTGGAGGGAATGGCGCTGATCTGAGCGCCTGATGTCCTGACTGAGATTCCTTTGTCAATGTCTCGACCACTCAGTGTTACCTGGACAAACAGAAACACGCACACACACACACATACAGAAGTGTTTGAGGTTAAGCAAATGAAATCTGATCAGATCTGGCCAATTTTTGTGGTAACTGGATAAGCGATTGGGCTACAGAATCAGTCAGAATTGGGTTGCCAAACAGGTTTTCTCATAGAAGGGAGTTTGCCTAAGCCCTTGTATAGTGACGCAAACAATAAATATAGTACGAGAAAATATAAAGAAAGATGCAAGAGAACTGCAAACGAAGAAGCATAAATAGAAATTGACAATAATGTGACATAATGTTTTATCTTAATCAGACTGTGTGAAAGAGTACAGTATTCATTTCAAGAATATTTGCAATATGCAATACATACACCGATGACAGTAATCTAATAGCCAATAATTAATCATGTCGAAAAAAGACAAAAAAAACAACTTACCTTCCTGTAATTCATCGAGACAACAGCCCCACATACCTCCCCTGAGCTCTTCTTCTGTTTATCTATTTGTGAAATAGGCAAGTTGTTACATGCAAAATTGTGCACATACAGTAAAAGCACAAATAGGCCAGAAACCATTGGAAAAATAATGTACATGAATACCCAGTGCACCTCTGATTGATGCTGAGATCTGTCTGAACTCAGGAAACTCCATTTCTAGATGAGTAAGAAACACTTCTTCCACAGGATCCTTTGTCCCTCTTGTAAATGTGATCTATTAGAAACAAACCAATTTTTGTGAAAATTCTGAATAATTTTGTGAATAATAAACTGTTCAGCTCAGTAGAGGCTTCAGCCTGGAGATGACACACTTTCCGTGCTCAGAAACTGACACCTACACAAAAAACATAGCATACTACCTTAACAAAGTAGATGGTGAAGTCGACAGGCTGCTGGCCGGTACGGACGTAGTAGGAAATTACATCAGACACAAAGGGGTCTTTTGACCTCCCTGGATTGGCCTGTTGATAGAGAAGATAAAAGACATGTCAGATTAATCCACCCGCCTGCATGATGCTGCTACCTCAAACTCATTTTGGTCCTATCGAGGGAACATTATGAGTCACTAAAAGGTCAACGGCTTGTTATGTAATACAGTAGTTCTTGGTAATGAGCCTATTTTCAATAATTGGTCCTGACTTTTTTGACCTTGACTGATTTAGTACAGAGGTTACTCTGCTGTAAGTTTAAAGTGACTTCCAGTTAATGGTTTTGCAAAAACAAAAAAGATCAGTAAATTGAAAAGTTCTTGAATAGGCACGTCACATTGAATTTAGTTGAGTATTAAGAAAAAATTAAAAACAAAAAAATTATTCTCATAAAGAAAAGGCATCTCGAGTTTGAAGCAATCTTCCCTTGGACTGTTATTTCATTCAGATATCGTAACATTAAACTTAATTCATTTTCTAGAGGTTACTTCGCAATTTTCTTTAAATTTTCTTTCTAGATAATTCTGTTGCCTTGCTTACAGTGTCAGCACCATGTCAAAATGTCTTTGAGTTCAGCTCACTGTAGCTGCGGTTTCAGTGAAATGAACATATTTATTTTCCTCGCACTAAAAGATGTTATGCAACTTCCTGTGTTTCAACTTATGCAGAGAACAGTCCCCCTCGCTGACAAAAATGTGATGCGGTTAAGTGATGATATTTTCGTAGAGGGTGAATAATTAAGCCAAGACAAGAGTCCACGGTACTTATATCTCACAAGTCAATCAAACACAAAATACTTTATGTGAAACACTGTGTTTTTCTTTAGATTTGTTTCTGTACCATGTCAGCCAGCTTTGGGATCATGCAGCCTAAACTCCTGATGTTCGAGTTGTACCATGGGTCCACCATGCTCAAGTAGGAACCGAGAGCGCAGGGATTCACCTTGGATTCAGGGGACAAAAAGGGAACATGAAAGGCGAACCAAAAATACATCACATTTTGCATATGAACAGCAGCGAGGAAACAGAACAAGTTTGAAGGTTTTCTTTCTTTAGATTCTGCATGTTTTTATTTCTGCCACCAAAAGACTACTGCTCCCTTGTTTTTATGCATTGGAACTGCACCTGGAGCTTTACATGTTCAGCGAAAACCATTCTGAATGCATGATCTGTCTCATATGAGGCACACATTGTGCGTCAGCAGTGAAGAGTGCCTCTGTCCTCTGCACATGTTTGTTTGAGGGAGTACAGCAAGTAATGAAAGAGATGATGTGTTGTGAATTCCACAGAATTTATGAGGCTCACATCATTGACGTGATGAAAAAGAATAAAAACTCAAACAGTGACTTTAGAGTAACAAATGACATCAGATTAACTTAAACTTAAAACAGATTTCTATGAATGATAATGATAAATGTCATTGTTAGTTAATCTGTTGGTTGTTTTATTTGATTAACTGATGAAATGTTTGGCCAAAAAAATGGCAGAAAATAATTAATAATGTCAGTCAGTGTTTCTCAAAGCCCAAGATGACATCCTCACATGTGTTTTAACACAACCCTAAAAATGTTTCCTGTCATAGAGGAGTAAAGAAAACAGAAAATATTCAAATTTATCATAGAATTATTTATGTTTTTCAATTATCAAAGCGATTGTTGGCAATTAATTTAATAGTTGACAAATAATCAATTAATCCTCGCATCTCAACTTGACAAAATGCAACAAGTGTGCATATTTTTAGGAACAACTATGAAATGTATGTACTTCATCCTATGTAATTCTATCCTATTTTCTTTAATCTTGAAGTCTGTTAAATCAAGGTAACTCTTCAATATTAATAACATAAACAGATAGCTGTTCTCAGGTGAATTGCATTCAACAGTTTGGAGTATTGTCATTTAACTACTGAGCGTTTCCCAGCATTGTATATTATTACTTGTATAAACACACAACGACAACATTGCAATGACCACTTTGACGCACTGATTCTCTTTTACAACAGACATCATTTGAAGACAAGAGGAAGTTGGTTTACCTTGACAGGGGAGAGGGGAGTTGTGGCCCTGCAAACAGGGATGTAGTAAAACTGGAGGTTGACTTTCATTGTAAGAAAAAGCCTCCGTGCTTCCCTTTTCCTGCAAAGACAAACCAAAGATACGTGAAAAATGTCACAGTGGCACGGTTACCAGAGCAGTTTGAAAAGGTTTGGGATTTCAACACCTGACATTTGTAATCGAAGAAGTAGTGATTTAATAGTTCTGCAGTTCAGTTATGGGGCTTAAATAGAAGAATAGAATAGAATAGAATAGAATAGAATAGAATAGAATAGAATAGAATAGCCTTTATTGTCATTGCACTGTGGAGGTACAACACAATTTAGGGTGCTCCCACAGAGCCACCCCTGCACCACAAAAACAACAAGAAACAACAAAACAGCATATAACAGGACAAAAGACAAAACAGGCTAAACGAGTGGTGTTCTCTCATTAAAATAGAGACAACAATAATATAATATGTACAACAGAATGTAGAAAAATATATATATGTACATGTGTATATATATATATATATACACATACAATCTAGTAAAGAAAGTTAAAATCTTAAAGTGTCTGTAGTTATTGCAGGAGTGCAGGTAGGGGGATGTGGGCTGAATGTTTGTTCTTCAGGGCAGTATGGAGTGACTGTTAGCCTTCATACAGTAAATAAAGAAAGTTAGGATTAGGACTGAACATGACACATCTTGCTTTCTATTACTGGTATAAAAATGATTTCCACCACCAGTATGAATATAACAAGCAAATATTTTAAGCATATTTTTATCCAAAGATATTTTTCCATCTATTGTATATACGTTTTTGTATTTACTTTTTTTAATTTTTATTTACTTTTTTGACTCTGGGTTGCTTACAGAAAGTCCAAGGATAATCATTTGTCCCCATTTTTATGCAAAAACAGAAGCAAAATATTTTTTTTCTATGGAACTGTTTATTGTATTCTTATGTTAAGCTCTTGTGTTCATGAGAAAGACCAACATAAATGATAACATGTGGATCTCAGTGACTGCATGGATATAAATCAACCTGTGAGCAATATATTCACTCTCAGTCACACACTAATCTCCAGCTGCTATAATAGATGGGACATCGTGCTAAGATATGATGACTTCCTTACTTGAACAAGAAGTAGGCCTTAGCCAGGCGACCGAGTACCCTGTCATCCCCCATGACGACTATCCTGGCAGTAAAGTGTCTCTGCTGTTTGGGGAAGGGGTTCTGCATGGCGTTGCTTCCTGCCCGCCTCTGCAGAGTCGCCCCTCTTCTTCCTCCTCTCCCTCCATTTCCTCCTCCTACTGCGAGGCTTGCGTTGTCCTCCAGGGTGTTCTGCATCAGCACCATACTGTCCTTCACAGATGGCTTCATCTTGATGCCTCCCCGCCGCGAGAGCTTAGATGTATCCGGCTCACTGGGAGAGGGGGAAGGTTTATTGTCATACTTGGAGCCCTAATTATTTTAAAATGATGTAAGGCTTGGAAACCAAAACAAGTGATGCAAATAATCCCAGTATCAGCGTAAGTGATTCTTAAATCTTTCCAGAGCTTCCAGGAATTGACCTCAAGTAAATGTGAGGTGGAGATTACCTACTTTGTTTTGAGTGAATTCAAAGTGTCTTCAAGATGATCAACATGGGAAACATTGGCTCAAAAAATCTAAAAACTTAAAAAAAACTGATGCAGATAAGGATTTGTTTTAAAACCTAAAAAAAAGAAAAGAAAAAAGATCTCGGCTTTATAAACGGTGCAAATAGCCTCTTTTAAAATCAATTGAACATGTTGTATGGAGCCATTTTATGTAAGGCTGCACCTAAATTATTATTATTATTATTATTTTATTCAATGACTATATCAACAAATTTACTCCAAATAACATTTTTAAATTTTTCATTTATATCTCAATATTCTATTCAATCATCTTTAATAATCAACAGACAAATATGACAAAGTATGCACTCCAGGGCATTATTCCCCAACAAAAAATAGCTCAGTTTTAACTGGTAATCTGTGTAATCCTAATATATATCTTGTGTTTGGCCTGGGACAAAAAGTAAGTAGTAGTAATAGTAACTAGTAACCAGCATGCTTAACCTACTGTGCAGAGGCATGACCGGAGATCATAAACATAGTAGAATGTGTCAGTAGCATGGCGTGTTGTTTAACATGGATAAATATTACAGAGGGAACACGACAGACATTTCTTTGTGTAGCGTTAAGTTTCACTTTCACTTCGGTTCGGTCTTGTCCCCCAGTTTTAAACACAGTAATGATGTGCCTCATCCTGGTTGTTTACTGTTGCTTTTAATTCGTTGACGAGGACAAACGATCACTAGCAGGGCCAGCACACCAGTAGCATATCAACATAGCAGCTTCATCTTTTGGCAAACTGATCAGGGGGGTTCCGCACCTGCTGCGCTTCGCCGAGGTATGCTGAGGGTGAAGGGATGCTTTGGAAAATGGCTTGCATTTACGTTTTACAAAGGCTGCAAATTAAGTAAACCACACAAAACTAGAAGTGGGCCGTTCATTAATACAAAATAACAGGTATCAGACTTACCTTTTGCATTGTTCCCATGATGCACTCATGCTGGAAGTGTCCAGAGATGACAGTAGGGAGAGATCAGCACTGGGGGGCAGGTCCCTTTCGATGCCACTATCGTTGGACATGACAGAGAATCGAGCCATGTCAGAGGGCAGCAGGTCACCAGGCGACTCACCCAGCTCAAAGTCCTCCTGCTCCTGGTTGAGGGAGAACTGCTCTGACATGGAGCTGGATCGAAACCACCTGGCCAGTTCTCGCCCTGTCAACAGTTCAACATTCATCACTTACATGTGATTCAGAGGTCAACACTCACATGGAGCAAGGCAGCACAGAGACACAGCACACCACAACACTTCGAACACAAGCACATGCACACTTGCGTCATGTTAAACAGACCACAGACATGAGATTTCCACTATGTAATCCTGTTTTGTTATGGAGCTGCAGGGTACACATGTCTGCTCTTCCTCTGAGAAAGAACTACAGTTTATCTACAGGGAAGGAAGCTCTTGGGTGAAGAATTGCCCCTTGGGCAGATGCATACCTTGGGTCTTTATCAGCATCTCACTATAACTCCTGGGTGTTAGGATTTAGTGCTGAACAGCAGTTTATTTATTATTTTTATATGTGAGAGCTTTTATGAAAGCAGTTCTGGAAATGAAGATCAACATGAGACTAATGATGACGAGGACATGGTTTTATGAATGAATGAATGAGATAATTTAAACGCAGAACTGGAACCTGAGAATGACGAAGATATGTCAGATGATATGAGTTCCAATGCAGCGCTGTATACAGTGAATAGGCAACACTCACTGTCCTTTATTCACAGTAAAGAGTGTGGTGTGTGTGGTTTTAGGCAGTTGTCTTAATCATGAAGAAAGGACATATCCTCTTCATCTAAAAATGATGTGAAGCTATAATAGGGTTTCACCAAATATAAAAAAATTATGATTTACATAGAATAAGAAAGCTCTTGGTCTTTCGCTGGAAATAAAAGAGGTTCCAAAAACTGATAGACTTGTACTTCATGACACGTGTGTCTTCATGTGCTGAGAATACAGAGACAGTACTGTAAATGTACATAGTCACAGGCAAAGTCAGTTTCACAGTTCCACTCATTCAATTCAGATCGGTTTGGATTGAATTTGTAACAGTAAGTGAGTAAGGCTCTGAAAAACTACATTTTAACTGAGTCAACAACCTACCCCTCAGATATTCTCACACTCTGACAGAGTGCTTAATGATATAATTAGCTTTCAATTGAGGTTTGCATGTTCAGACTGCCTCATACTTCTGCATTAGTCATTTCCGACATAATTCAGAATGACTTTCAAAACCTCTGTTATGCCATCAAGTTACACTGAATTTAATTCATGTGAATCTTCTTATGAGGCTACAGTTTCATTTCTTAAGGATTTTCCCTCTATGATTATCAACAATCCTAGAGGGGATTTTGAGCCGTGCAAAATATAATATTCAGATAGAGGAATTGTGCCCAGTTAAGGTTTTCAAAAGTATTTAAGGTACTTCAGCTTATTCAGTTGAATTTTGAGGTAATACTTCCAGTTTCAGCCTAAGTTAGTTGAACTGACTGGTGGTTAAAACTTCCTCAAGACCACCCACAGTGTCCAGAGTCACTCACATATATCCAGGTCCTCCGTCCACAGGTGGAAGCTCATCTCTGGGTTAGGGAGAGGGCAGTCGCAGAGTGGTCCACTAGACAATGGCTCTGCAATACACAGACACACACACACACACACAGACACACACACACAGACACACACACACAGACACACACACACACACAGAGGAAGAGAAAAGGAAGAGACCAAAACTGTCACAATGACACTCAAAACAAAAAACACCCCCACGACTTCCTCTCTGCAAACACTGCTGTCTGTCCCTCAACCTCCCAGCTGGGGTGAGGGAAGAGCAGGTTCATCGGATGGTTGCTGACATGATACAAGGGTGGAAACGAGTGGATGTCATGGAAATAGATATCCGTAAAATTATAAAAATACAGACAACTGACTCGACTGATTTGGCCATGGAGGAAACCGTTAAATAGAGGCAAGGTCACATGTTAAATCTCAGCTACAGCCGCCGTGTGCTTTAACAGGACACTGAACACCATGGCCCTGGCTTGACAGTGAAGTAACTTAGTTACAATGTTTACGAGCAAAAAAAAAAGCGAAAATAGTAATGACATAATGCTTCTACAATTAGATTGACACATTACAGTCATTATATCAACATAAAACATCTCAGTGTGTTGATATTTTGTGAAAGTACTAATAGTCACCTCTACAGTATTGTCAATGGTCAAATGATTGTGATGTTTGTTTTTAACATCCAGTACTAGCTTTTGAAGAGATTTCAAAATACTGATATATTATGTATAGTAATGTAGCTTAAAAATACAACTATATTATTTTTAGGCCATATGGTAAATACATTAAATCATAACATTAGATTAAAATATTTTTTACCACACTGTCACTATTTTCTGTTATATACTGTTCTCGTTAATGAACAATTTTGACGTGGTGGCAGTAAAAAATGACTCTTTTTCCTGTCCGGGAAGAACCAAGGGTTTCTATATATTATCTCTGGAGATTCCGTTTACGATGACATTTTATAGAACATTTCTGTTTTGTTGGACCATGTTACTGAGTGATAATCTGATTGTGATAAGACTAATGCTTGACACAAATATTTTGTTAAATTAATAAGCATGCATTTTTCTAGACCTTGATATCATTTCCATGCTTTTGCCTATTTAATGTGATTTGATGCAAGAAAATAACAATTCAACCCAATGTAAGATAAGATTTGTACGGTCAGAATGTTTTCAGTGAATATCAAGATTGCTAGAACTTCATCCAACACAGTAACATCATCATCTTATCTTAGGCTGCTTCATCCATTTGACTTCAGTCTGTTACATAACCAGATATGACTGGTTCTTGAGGTTCTCCTTCCTTCAAGTTCCACTTCCAAGTTGATTTATGCCTAAGATAGAGCAGCTGCGGCTCAGAAACACTTGCAATGCTTTTGGTTGTACTTCCTTTCAGGCTGCTCCTACCTGAGTCTGTGTCGGCGACGATCTCGCTGTACAGCTGCTGAAGACGACTCCTCAGCACTCTCCCCTCCCCTCTGCCGCCCTCCTCCACGCTCTGTTCAAGAGCCGCCAACACTTCCTGAAAGTACGGCTCGACGTTTTGGCCCATGTCCTGTCCCAAAACACACAAACACATGTGGGTGAACACACTTGCACAGGAAGATAAACACATACAGAGACTGTATAAATAGCAACGAGGCGAGGGGTCAGTAGTGCGCGCGTGTGTATACAGTCGCGTGTGTGTCCTGCTGAGGTGTTACTTTAGGGTCAGTGCCAGGAGACATTTCCACTCATGGCTCACACACAACAGACCTTCATTCAGGATGTTTCATATGACACGTACATATGGGGCAGGGACTTTTAGACTACTTCTAATCTAGGAGCAAAAACTGTTAAAAAGGAATGCCATCACCAACCATCCTCACCTGACAATATATTGTTCTACTAATATCACTCTCAAACTTAACATTAATTGTGTTACATAACTTTAAATCACTTAAAATTTCCTCACATGCGCTACATGTACTGACCATAGAGGCACGTGCTTTCATTGTACACAGAGGTCATTCACTTCCCCCGAACGACAACAGTCAGCATTTGTAATTCTGCATTCACATGGGAAAAAATAAAATATTGCTAAAATTACAAAGAGGTGTTGTGCAATCAACTGAAGAAACAGATTCAATCTGTTTTTACTTCACAGACTGGAGATGACTACGGAAACCATGCGCATGCAGCCAATTGTTAATATTCAACAAACCTGTCCACAAAATTTATTTTATTCAGGAAGCTCTACTTCCAGCCATAATTACTGCATCCACATAACACTGATTGTCCAATACATTGTACAGATCATAGTCAATTCTGACAGGCTTGAATTGTTTGAGTCATTCAGCTCTTCTCCTACCAGTATTACAGACCTACAATATACATTAACTGCAGGCACCTGCAAATCAGCTGTGTTGAGATGAAGTATGAGATGAAAAAGTAAGTGTGCATATCCTCTACTGAATAGACCTTGCAGCTTGAAGCCACATCAACCAGTAGACTGAGAAAGGCTTCACTGCTTGCATGGTCTATTTGCTTCCTCAGATAAACGAAAATGGATTTTGCTGAATTACGTTGGGCGTCTGATCTTAAAGGTGTCCACAATGTTATTTTCAGCTGATCATAGAGATAGTGGTTTCTAATGTTCTCTTACTTCTTTTTCAAACTTCACTTAAACTCAGTGACTAGCAGAGCAGCACTATCTTGAAAAACATGGCAGATGAGGAATTAAAGAACTATCTTTAATGCAATACTGTGTTTTAATGGTGGAAATGTAGAAATTCTTATGCTCTTTTAACTCTGGCTATAGTCTACAGGGCATCTCAAAATTGAGAAAAAGATTCCAATTTTTAGAAACTGGATCATGATCACCATTAAACAGATCATTATATTAGTTTATTGGGCTAGATCAACCACCCATATGGTAGATAATAACAGAAATTAGCTTTCTCCAGAGCAGCTGCCACGTCAGAAGTAAAGGCTAAAAACAGCTCCGAAAATGGTGCATTTTCTTCAATCAGGTGAATCCGGTGTGAGAGTTAAGATCTCAATGAAGGAGAGCTAAAAAAGGTTGGCTTACAATTCCAATATAAAACTCAAATTTGATTGAGTGAGCCAGTCTCTAAGTAGAAAAGAGAAAATGGCAAACATGAAAAAGATTAAGGGTTACTATACAAAGCATTGAGTGTCCAAAGAAGAGTTGATCAGATAGCATAATATGCCAACTAAACCTGTAGTGAACTGAGCAGAACAAGACTCAGAAAGCAAACTGATAAACTTAACAACAGTGACAACTACAGACAGCTATATACTGCAATGAGCACAAAAGGCAAGCAGAAAGCTGAAAAGAGAACGCAGTAAAAGAACACAGTCAAACTGTACTGTGCAGTCCCACTGACCTTTAGGGCTTGAGCTAGCTTCTGCCCGTGGCACTGCTCTGCTCCTAAAGCAGCCTGTATGGAGTGTTGGACCACGCTGCGCATGTGATCCAGAGGACACAGAGGTCCACCTGAAGCCGAAGCCTCAATATCACCTGCCAGGACTTGTCCCAAAGAACCAGAGAAGACTTCAGGGTCCGCCAGAACAAAGACCCTACAGTGATTTACACAAAATATGTGTTGTGATGGACAGGAAAGGTGGTCTTACTACATGCAGCAGTATGAGGAAATAAATCAGCCTTAGTAAAGGGTTTTTATTGTACCCTCAAAAATCAGATACATTTTTTATTCATGACTCACCTCTCCTGAAAAGGATAGCGCTCATTTTTTAGTCTCTGCTCTGCTGTGAGCATCCTCTGGTACATCAGGCCTGTGGATCAAACTGGCATTTAATGACATTAGGTGGCGGGAAATGTTCGTGCAGTTTAACTGCATGCTTGCTGAATGGACAGTTAATTTAACGTAACTGAAACCATGATCTCGTTTTTCTCTGAGAGATGGCCTCCCGCTTGTCATCTGGTCTGACCAGCTGCCAAGGTCTATAGTCACCTAATTTTTGGTTGAATGTAGTTTTTACCCTCTGCATTAGGTAAAAATAACTTTACCATAGAATGTATAATTAGTATCGGACATAGCCACTGTGAAGCACCCATTGGTTTGAGGTCTCCCATTTTGAATCCTCGAGTTTGGCATTACTTGGGACATTCTTGGCTGTCTTGGTTTTTGGAGTCTGACTGAGAACCATGGAACAGTACCATAGGACTTTACTTTCTATTTTAAACTACATCAACCAACCATAACCACATTACCTGTCTGAGGGATTAGCCTTTGTGGGAAATGACAGCATGCAATCACATCATTACAACAAAAGATCATCATCATCTCCTACTTGTTGAGCCCAATCCAAATTATGTGTTGTATGTACAGGCATTAGATGTGGAGTGTGTTGAAAGACTACACTGACTTAGCAGCTGGAGCTCCTCAAGCAGGTTGTTCTGAAGCCCTGACATAAGATGAACACATTTTTCAGCTTGACTGCAATGTCAAGCTGAGTGTTATAAAATACCTGGATTGGCACGTTCAGTTTTGATCTGTCTCGTGTAGCTGAGGCCTACGGTGCAGTAGGGGTGAGGGTAGGTCAGGAGTCTCTTACAGAAGTCGTAAACCCGTTTGTACAGCTCATCTGGAATGTAGACTGTCTGGAATATCAATGGCCACACACAATCGCAGTAAGAAAAAAATAAAATAATTTCCTTCTACCGTAAGTCAAGCATAATTAACATATCTGTGTTGCTTAAATATGAGGAAAACTTTATGCACAGGCCTAAATTCCACTTTTTAACGTTTCTACTTCCTTGCCGACATTTGTCCCTGGGAAAAAAACTAAAACATTTTTTGTAGCAACAGTGCTGAAAGTCCCTAAAGTTCAAGCCTTAAAGAGTGTTTTGTGAGCAAATTCATGCAGGAACTATCTTCTTTCTACCAGACTACAGCCGCTAACTGTATGCCCATCCAGGAAGAAACATGCATTAACTGATTTATGAGAGTCTGGCTAGCTAAGCTAGACGATTTACAATTCCTACATATACACATTCAGTGTGTTTTAATAAAAGTATAAACTCTGAGGGAGATTCTCACAGTTCAACAGTGTAACAAGAATACTCTACCTGAATGATGGCATACATCAGTGTGTGAAGCAGAGGGATGATGCATTTGCGAGAGTCCCACCTCTCAGCCTGCAGAGAGCGCACACACACACACACACACACACACACACACACACACACACACACACACACTTATACTAAGTAGAGCTCCAGTGTGTAATATTTCTATTCACATTTAGCCTGAGGGAAGGTAGGCACTGACTGGGTTCAAAGTGCTATGAAGACCCATGTGTCAGGGCTCCATTCAACTGATGACAGACTGTAGACTGTATAGTGCTATAACAGTTGGAAGAGTTATAATCATCTTTTAAATGCAAAGATTTTGTGATTTTATGTGTTTTTAATCATATATCATAGACCAGACAATACACTGATTAACTAAGTATTCCTTTAAATTTTGAGTCTCAAGCATGAGATTGATCACCTTTTCCAGCTCTTTTATCAGCACCCACACCAGAGACAAGCTGTTGCTGGGATTATTTTGAACCTTCTTATGTAGCGTCCATCTCAGCATGCCTAGACACACAGATGAAAACACACGGAACATTAGCAGTTGCAAAATTTCCACAGGGCTAACACAAACTTGCTAAATGTGTCACACTTTTCTCCATTACAGTGCTAATACCAAATAAGCCTGGTGACTAAACACTGAGCAGCCCTCACTCTGCTGACACATCTGAATATTCCACAGTGTGATTAACACAACAAAATCCTGCATAGTATACCCTAATGACCTAGTGATATAATCATGTGATCTAAGAGTGTAAAGGCAGGAAAAAACACTTCACATATAAGAAAAAAAACTTGTGTTGTTGTAATGGATCATATTTTACCTTTATTAAAACAGTCTGATGGCTGCTGATGGTCTGTTTCCCTGGGCAGTACAGCCTGGATGCTGCGGTAGAGCTCTGGCTCTGGAACTGTTGGAGAGCAGCCGGCTAACGATAAAGTTGAGTTGTTGAATATGAAGAACAATTGCTATCTTTAATGATGTCATGCATTCTATTCATTCAATAGACAATAATACAAAAAGCTTTAAAGCCAAAGTAATGTTACCTACTGACTGCAAGTGAGTGAAACCAAAAGGGCGATTCCTTTATTTTTTTGCACATTCATACATTGAGTACAGTACTTGTACTACAGTGTGTGTGTGTGTGTTTTGTGTGTACCTGTTGGCTCCATGCTGTGCATACTGTTTGAACTATCCCAGAGGGCCTTGTTGGTCATGTCTCACACACATTGTGGGTCTATCAACTGTAATCAGAAAAGGAGAGACGGATCAGAAGTCATGTTGCGTCATGTCCAAAAAAAAAGTGGGTGGCCAGCCTCTCACTCTGTCAGTGAATATGGGTGAGCATCTTCTTCTTTTTCAGTCCACTTGGTGACAGCAGTGTTCAAAATTACACAGATAGACTGAATGATGCTATTTAAAATCCTGTCTGTTCACAGGCGGTTTGACAATAATATCACCTCTATCTGTGTGTTTCTTTTTGTTTGGGAAATGTAGAGCCTCCACTTAACATCTATTCCAGTATAGTCATTGCTGCAGGATAAAATTAAAGTTCAGTGATTAAGGTTTACCCCCACCAACGCCTACCCACACACATAGACACCTAACAAC
>OMLP01040355.1:0-12529 GCA_900302685.1 Spondyliosoma cantharus | reverse complement strand
GTGTGTGTGTGTGTGTGTGTGTGTGTGTGTGTGTGTGTGTGTGTGTGTGTGTGTGTGTGTGTGTGTGTGTGACTGCAGGGGTAAAGAGTGGGATGACGTGGACAAAGCAGAGAAGGAGAGGATTGAGTTGAAAAAGAAAGAAGATGGAGAGTTCTGGTATGTGACGGACACTACAACACGCCAACTCACACAACTGAACAACCTCTCATCAGTGGAGGAAGAAGTATTGAGGCAGACATTTACTTAAATAAGATATATATATATATATATATATGCAACCTGAAATCCACAAAGTAACTAGTAAATAAAGTTATCAAATAAATCTAGTATAAAGTATGAAGTAGCAGAAAAAAGAAATACTCCAGTACAAAGGTAATTCTACTTTACTTAAGTATAGCACTTGAATAAATGTACTTATTCCACCACTGCCTCTCACAAACATCTCTGACATGAATCATTTTGTCTTTCAGGATCAGCTCTGAGGACTTCTCTAAGCTGTTTGACATCGTAGAGCTCTGCAGTGTGAATCCTGACAGCCTTGAGGAGGGAAACACACCTGCCTCTCCTTCCTCTGCCGTCTCACCGTCCACCTGGTCCATCAGTGAACATGAAGGAGTCTGGGTATCGGGGAGCACGGCCGGTGGTAGCCGCAGATACAGAAGTATGTTTATGACTTTATATAAAGTATCGAAGACTCACCTAGAGATCATTTCTGTTGTCATAGTCTTTGATTTTCCCTCAGAGTCGTTCTGGAAGAATCCTCAGTTCCAGCTGGTTCTCACAGAGCAGGACAAGGCAGAGGATGAGGATGATGATGATGAAGATGATGCAGATGATGAGGAGGAGGAGGAGGAGGAGGAGGAGATGACCCCAGAGGAGAAGACCCCAGAGGAGAAGAAGATAGCTGAGAAACAGAAGGAGAAAGCTAAAAAGTGCACCGTGCTGGTAGAGCTGCTGCAGAAGAACCGCAGGCAGAAGGATAAAGTCCACTTCCTCTACATTGGCTTCCACATCTACAAGGTCACATCTTCACTGCTCTGCTCTGAGTTCACTGATTGATTTATGAATCAACTCACACCTGTCTTTGTGTTTCTTCTTCTTCTTCCTCTTCTTCTTCTTCTTCACAGGTTCCTTCTGAGGTGAGTGCCTAAATTTCAATATAAATACATTTTCATTATCTGCTTAAATGAATACCAGAACTATCTTATATTCTTAATAATAATTACTTAGTCTTATATCTGTCTTCATACAGCTCCAGGGTATGTGTCTGAGCAGCAACTTCTTCCGGAAAAATCGTCCTGTGGGTCGCTCTGGGAAATATACGGCTCAGAGGTAAAAGACCATCATGAGTGGAAATGACTGCTCATCAGTAATTATGTGATAATCTGTTCATTAAAGCAGAACGTTCAGTGCTGATGTTTTTACTTGGTACGCTTAGGGACATACAGAATATACTGGGTTCACTGAAGTGTAATCCACATTTCTTTCCTGAAAATGTGCACCTCAAACTCGCTTCCACAGTGAATGCATGGCTTAAAGAAGAGAATGAATGATCCAAATTAGGATTCGGAGTGACTTGATTGCGTCTGGTTTTTCGATCACTCTTTTTCTGTTTTTTCCAAGAGCACCTGTCACCAGTTTTGTCTACATAGAGCAAACCAGTCAGCTCCTTTTCTTCAACAAAATGATTTTAACCCCAGAACCCTTTACCTAAAGTTTGAGCATAACTCAAATGATTTCAATAAAAAATACACTAAATCACCAGAATAAATGTTGGCATTGTACATTTCTGCAAATTACAAATATGTTAAAACTTTACATTCCTATGCATTTTAATTTTCAGTTTCATTTTGTGACAACCCTGCTTAAGGTCTGGTTAGGCACAAAAACACTTGATTAGGTTAAATAAAGATTATGTTTTGGCTGAAAATATCAGGTTTTGTTGCTACAAAGATGTTAAAACGGTGCAAACAGTGGTCTTATATTGGTCTCGAACAGTAGCCATCACGTCACCACCATCCCAAGTCAACTCACATATATGTCATCTGAATTTAACATGACATGTATGTAGAAATCCAAATTTGATATATCCGTGGTTTGCCGAAATGTACAATGCCAAGATTTTATTCTGGTGACTGGGCTGGAAGAAGTTATCAGGTAGCTTTCTCTGTGTGGTGAGAAATAAAGTAAATTAACAACACAATTAAAACTTTTTTATCATACAAGTTAGAAAAATGAATTTGGCCATCCATAAAGATAAAACAAGAGAGACAATCCATAAAACACATTTAACGTCTTCTCTATATACAGTAAATATAAAACATGTGAGAGATTATTTCTTGTAACATTTTTGCTTGATTATTCAATGTGTATCGCTATTAACTTGTTGTAAATCAGTAACATTACGTCATTAACTTTGTCCCTCAGGGGTGTGTGGAGGAAGCTGCACCTGGAACCTGGTAACTACATCCTCGTGGCGTCCGCCTATCGACCCAACCAACCTGGAGAGTTTTTTGTTCGCATCTTCTCCAAGACTGGAAACAATCTCGGGTAAGATGGAAGGGAATTGGAAGGAAGTCATTTTTTTCCGTCCTTTACCAGAAAAACAGCTCAATTAATGAGCCACCTCGTGTGAATGTTATCTTTGGAGTGTGCGTCGCCTTGCGTCACAGATACCCACAACACTTCCTGAGGGCTCCACAGCACCCTTGAATCACCTCCCGCCTCACTGACTCTTAACAGCAGAGTCATCGTCACCCACACTCCCCTGGACCTACACTCACACTTACTGTGTGATCCCAACATTACACTAATGTGTGATTTAGAAACATTACGCTCTATTAATCTCAACAACAACAGGCCGTTAAATCACCTCTCATGACTTCAGTACAGTATGACAGCTCCAACTATAATGATCAGATTAAGTTTTCTGGTGGTGGATTCACAGAAGTCATATTTCCAGTTTGTGTTATTTTATACTTCTAGCCCTCTACATTTTAGAGGAAAATGTTGTACAGCTGTAGTTACTAGTTACTTTGATATTGACATACAAAGCTTGTGATGAATTTATACAATACGATGCCATGCACACTGGTGTTTTCAATGATGTGGCTGATAAAACCTGCTCCAGTTGGAATAATGAAAAGCTCTGCTTGGATTTACATATGATCACCTACGACAGAGACCAAGTTGTAATCTGTCCTGCAGCAAAATTAAGGATCCCTGAACAATTCTTCTTGTTTTCATAGGGCTGCACAGTTAATCAAAATCTTAAGTAAGTGAAAAATATCCACGTACAATATTCAAATCTCAGGAGCTGCAGTTACTTGATAAAGATAAAAAAATGTGCAATGCAGAGACATTCTGACCTACAAATCTTGATCTCCAGATGTAAGAAAACATGCTTGTTTGGTACGAACCTCAACAAATGTCACATTATAATGATTTGTAATATTTTTCTTAAGTGAAAATGAAGATTGTGAAGCAAAAATGATCATTCCCGCTAACTGTGAATCATACCGCAATCTTAATGTTTGTCAAGGCAATCACAACATGATTTTTTTTTACCATTAGGTGCAACAAAGTTGTCGCAATGCTGGAATTTCCAACTTTGAAACAATACCTTTAAAATATATAACGAAAACAGTGTGTATCAGTGTATTATAAAATACCATGGGGAGAAAACTGACAGGATGTTGAGGGCGTGATTAATTACAAATCTTAAATAAAAGATAAATCTTAAAAGTGCTGTACTGACATAACAACAAGATACGACTTTTCTTTCCGTGACTAATGATTGTAGTTAACATTAAATGTCACACTTATTTAGAGTTATTCATTTTGTTCTCTTTTGATTAAGCCTTTAAAAATAATGTTTGTGTCAACTCGCTTGCAAAGCTTTGGTTTTGTTCACAGACTATGATCTCCTGTTATAAAAATAAAGTTTTTCAGAAATGCTTTAGTCTGTAAAGTTATGTACAAATCAAGTCACTTGTGCATCTAAAAGAGGAAAAACCAGCTCCGAGTTGAGTAGAAGCCCTCCAGCAGCTTTTAGCACATACCTCACATGCATTATCACGCACACACGGCCAGCCTGACTTCATTCTTTCGTCAGGATGCCTCTACTCCACTATATTTTACACAGCAAATAGTTGTTTGCTGCTATATTACTTTTCACAATCCCACACATAGAACCTTTAAGATATGGATCTGAGTATACATAAACACAACACAACATTTCTGATTGTTTAAACTGTATAAAAGGATAATTTAAGAGTGTAACACTGGAAATCTGTTGGGTCTTTGTGTTTCAGGACTCAGGACTTCACCTGCTCCTCTGGCTTCCTCCCGGTGAGTTTAGTGACCTCATCAATACACGTTAAACTCCAGCCAATGGCAGCTAAATGGCAGAATATTGTATGTTTATGTTTGTTTGTTCCGATACAGCTTATGGCAGCTCCCGTCCCACCAGAGGATCGCATGAGAGTTCAGAAGACTTTTGATGAAGTGGCTGGCCCTGTAAGATTTCCTCCTCATTATACTACATCACTTCACCTTTATAAAAGCACAAATCTGGGGCCTTTGATTAAACAATCAAACTGATTTCTTCTGCAGGATGACAGACTGAACGCCAAGGAGCTCATGATGCTGTTCAACTCAGGTTCCAGTACATCAAGATTTTTATCTGAAAATGACAGAAGTGATCTATGACTGTATAATACCTGTAATGGCCACTAGGTGGGAGCAGAGTAACAACACACGCCATCAAAAGTTGGAGAGGTCACCAGTCTAGACAGAGGCTCACAGCTGCACTCAGAGTACATTGAGCTGGGTGAAGTAATAAACGTGACTGAACTTTGTCCTCACCTTTACCTCTCCTCAGCTTGATCCACAGAACTTGATGCAGAGAACTAAAACAAGGGTTTAACCCTTGTTTTAGTTCTCTGCATCAATCTGTGCCTTTCTCCCCTCATCACAGCTCTCGACAAAGATTACCATCTGCCACTGGAGACGTGCAGACAGCTCATCCTCGGAGAAGATGTATCCTTTTCGTCCCTACTGTATTATTTGCTATTACAGTCTCCTTGCAGTATGATCCTTGTTTGACATTCATCCGATCAAGTCACGGCTACAAAAGTTCTACATAGTTAACAATAAAACTGCTGCTGTTTAAATACTTGATTGACCTCTGTTAGTTTCTCACTTCATCGGGTCAGATGCTTGCCAACAAAGGGGTTTAAAGCCCCGGTTCCTCCTCTGGCTGAGTCATTGTGCCGCCCCGCTGCTCACCTTTACTCTCCTTCCTCATAATTGTATCTCCTGTCCTGTTGAGATGTCCTTAACTCTGCTGGCAGACTAAAGGGCGCTGGAGTCTGAGCCGTAAACAAACAGAATCCCTGCTGTCCAGTCTGCGTAATCTGCAGGTATGTATCTGTGTGTGTGTGTGTGTGTGTGTGTTGCTGATCCATTATTTCTCAATCTGATTCTGCTTTCTTTTTCAGTCAATCTTTTTCCAGTTTGATGAGGAATCCTCTGGCACCATGAGCCCCTTTGAACTCAGCACAGCACTGCAAGCTGTTGGTATGTACACACAAACGCACACACACACGCTAACACACCACAACATGTGTACAGACGTTTGCTGTTGTTTGGCCTCATACCTTCTTCCATTCCTCTGTTTTACCAGGAATGCAGCTTGATGGCAAGGTCGCTCAGCTGGTGTGTGAGAGGTTTGCAGCTGGAGAGATTCACATGCAATTCTACAGCTTTGTGTCATGTGTCACCAGGCTGCGCAAGCTCTTTGGTAACACACACAGATTCGCACACACACACACACACACACACTGTACATCCACACATACATAAAAGCCAAACAGATTGATCAGTAATCACAAAATACAATTGTAGTGAGGCTGTACAAGAGTGTCCAAAAAGAACAATTACACTATGAATGTTTCTGTTGGCGGTTGGACGACGAGCGTTAGGGTGTATAACCTCCACTCACTATGAAAAGGCAAGAGAAAAGAAACAAATAATTGAAGAGGTGATGTATTGTTTACACGATTTTATCATGTATTTTATATTAAAACTTTTCAAATATCGCAGTTATCCTCAGTATCAGTTTATTGTGACGTCCCCACTTTAGACCCTTCTGCACTAAACCTGCACCATAGTGCCGTCATTAGATTATGACAGGACAAACAGGCACTTTAAGTTACATGTACAAGGAAGACCACCATTAACAAATGAAAAGATCATTTTAATTAGGTACATTTTTTGAGGTGCTGGTACTTCATTTAAGTATACCCTATTTAATCTTACTTTATACTTCTATTCCATTTCAGAGCAAAATGTTGTACTTTTTATTCCACTACATTTATTATTTGACAGTTGTAATTACTGGATACTTACTCAGTTTAAGATTTTTTTTAATGTGTTAATGGTATAAGAAACAACTAATGACCCCACCAACTGTTTTGTCTTGTGACTTCTTACAAGAATCCGTGTGTGTTTTTGTCACATTTAAGATTTCTATAAGTTATTTCTATTACTCATTATTATTTCTAGTAGATATTTCTACTAGAGAGCATTTCAACTTACTCAGAAATGGGCATCACTTTGAGCTCAAAAGTGGTGAGGACATAAAAGCTGAGATTATTTTTTAAAACTGTCTTCAACATATGAAATTTAAAGCAATGTAAAGGGGAGATAATGTGGTAATTAAGATATGGATACGTAATATTATGTATGAGGATAATACAGTATGCTGATCACATTTATTATCCCATGAACAATAACTGTTTTCCTTCATATGTTGTAGGCTCTTTCTGAGCTTTAGTATAGGCTACAAATCAGGTCCTCAGTTAAAATGTTGTCATAATTTCGCACCAGAATCATCAGCAGCCCGTTTCAGTTGCAGGTGCTGATGAAGAACAAAACGTTCATTCTCACTCGTTAGCTACCATTTCTACAAATCTGACGATTTCAAAAAATGTGATGGGGAGATGACCCCCAGCATCCCCTGCATGAATGACACTCAGGCTCAGATGGTTTAATTTACAGTTTTTAAAAATAATTAAAATGATTAGCCTTAAAGCAAATATTACAGAAAGCTACAAAAATGAGAACAAATCTGGTCAGCAGAAGTTTGTTTTTTCTTCTTTTCTGCCACATTAATCATCTCACAATTCATCTTGTGACACTCTTGAAGTAAGACTACCTAACTGTGTATAAAGTAGATTAAACTAGCTTCACCTTGACCAGCTACAACCTGAATAAGTGCCATTACATAGTGTTGCATCAGCACTCAGCGGATGTTTTACTGCAGAGCAAGTACTTTTGCTTTTGATATATTTTGCTGATCATGCTCAGTGTTCTTTTACTTCAGTAAGATTTTCAGTTCAGAACTTGTCCTTTGATGGTAGAGTTTTGCATTGTTGTGTTGGTACTTTCATTAAAATAAAAGATCTGGGGACTTCATTCACATCTGCATTCAGAAGACTGTTTCTACAGTTTGCTTTTAGATGATTTACATGTGTGCAGATGGCTTACATAAAATATATTATACACATTCAGACTTTGACTAACAAACTCAGGACATTTGCCAGGACCACACTAAACTTGAAACAGAAGTTACTGAATTCTGAGCCTTTTCAAAGACACTGTGTGTAGTCATTTCCTCACTTCTTCTCCTCAGCTCTGTATGAATCAGAGACCAGTCAGGAGGTGAAAGACAGAGGGATCAACTCTGTGAGTATCAGGTCAAATATTCTCTGTTATGTGTTCATACTAACCTGGACGGGTTTTTGACTCTCTGTTTATGCTCTCTCTGTTCGACTGTTGCCCCTCCCCAGTGGCTGCTTCAGTTCCTGATGGTGTGAAGACGAAGCTTCCCCAGCTGAGCCACAGCGTACTGTTGATTCGAAAGCAAACACAACACACGTTAACTGTATTTTTAAAATGTTTATCCATGAGTGCCTTATTCCATTTCAGCTAAATATTTGCCATGCTAATGTTTTATTCTTGCTTCATCTTGTACTAATATCATAATTTTGCTAAATCCTTGATAAACTGTAGGTTCAAGGTTTAGTTTTTAGTAGAGCCTTAACAAGTAGCTGATAAATCGTTGGTTCCAGCTTCTTAAACGTGAGGATTTGCTGCTTTTCTTTAGGTCCAGTCTTTAGGTTCTGGATTGTTGTTTGGACAAGAGAAGCAATTTGAAAATGGGCATTTTTCTTCTTCTTTTCTTTCTTTCTTTGTTTTTTTGCCTTTTTATTGCATAAACAATTCATTAATTAATTAAACGTGAGTTGCGGCCCTATTTTAATGTGATTATGCAATACAGATTTGCAAAATGAAATGCAATATTCATATACTTAAATTAGAGAAGTATAAAATGGACAATGAAATAGAACAGAATGTATTAAAACAGCTGTAGAGGAAAAAATAAAAGGAAAACTATGCATATAAATACAAAATTATGTACAATGCGCACTATAATAATAGCAGAAAGGAGCCTGACCGGTAACTAACTTTGACTATTACATTAAACTTCACTGTGAACCTATTACTTATAAATAAGCCCAAGTATATTTTTATGTACTAAAACCTCTAAAAAAATGAGTTGGTTAGTTAAGTTTTCATATCAGAGAACAAGTTGGCCATTAGGGATTCATCGGTGATGAGCCAATATCGACCAAAAATACACGCTAACATTGGCTCTAATGCAAAGTATGCAGCACCGTCACTTCATTGTTATGTAACACTGTCATATTACTCCACATTCTAATAAAATTGATTTCATGACAGGTGTGAGTTTAAATGTGTCCTCGTCTTCTCAAAGCGTCTCAAAGAAAATGTATCCAAAACCCAAATATAGTTCACATATTATCATTTTTATCACCCTCGGTCCCAGAATAATAATCAAGTTCTGAAGCGGCTCCTTAGAGACTGTGTAATGATGAAAAGAAAACGTGTTTCTAAAGATTAAACTTGATTGAATTGGAACACATAACCATTCTTATACAACTGAGAGACACAAAATCATTGCAACCCCAACAGTTTAGTCATCTATGCACACATGAGCATACCCTGGGTAATAACTGTGCACACACACAGTCAGAGTGAGTACTGCCTGCCCCACTGAGGGTGTGAGGGTGATGTCTCAGCAGCGCTACACGCACCATCTCTATTCTTATCGCACTGACGCCACGTACAGCGTCAACACACACTCGCCCCCTCCTCCACTACGTTCCCTCACTCCCTCCATCCATCCCTCACTCTTTCTCCCCCCCTCCTGTTCTCTCTAGTAACTGTCTTGAGTCTAACAATCTGCATCCTCCTCCTTCTTGTTACACACTGGCTGCACACAGGTGACTGCACACACACACACACATACGCACGCACACAGGCTCACACAGAGACTTCAGCGTATGAGCAAATGTCCTTTCTACACACGCGGCTATTAATAGCACCTTTGCTCACACACAACTTCCTGTTCATCGTTAGGTGAATGCACACAGGTTGTCCTCGGCAACCGTCCATCTACATTGTGATGGAGGAGAGAAAGTAAAGGAAGTGAGAGGAAAGCGAGGAGAGTGAGCCCATAGATTCCTCTCAGCATCCGGCCTCTACATCAACTCAACCTGCTTTATCATTTTATTTTTTCAAACCCTGTGCTTCCTCTAATTTGTGTGTTGAGTTCCAGCTCTGCAGGAATTCAACCAGTATGACAACCGTAGCCTCAACAAGGCACGTAAAATTAGGTAGCCTATCTACAGGCCTCATGGGACTTGATACAGGTGTGCTCACTCTTCTAGTGTCACCCTCTGTTTGAGGAAAGCAAATTGACAAGAATCTACAGCCATGTTAGCAGCTCTGTGAGGCTGTACTTTGGCACAGTGGTGCTTTGAGCTAAATGCTAATGTTAACATGCTAACATGCTGACAATGGTAATTACCATGGTTTACCATGTTCAGTTGCTGAGCATATCATGCTGGCAATTTAACATTTGGCAATTTGCCCTTAACATATGGAGCAGCCGAGCCTGATGTAAAGTATTGATCAAATTCAAACTTTAACCTAATGATGGCGCAAGAACGAAAGTCAAGGGATTCTCAAAGCTATCACAATTCATCCTCAGGGGAACTTGAATGTGTGCAGCAGCATTAACATCATGATGACATGGGTTCATCCTCTGATGACCATGAATACATGTACAAAATGTGTCCACCCCTTCAACACTTCTTTCTATCGAATCTTGAATCTCACCACTACATCACAAACCACAACACTGAAACAAAGACTGGTTGCTGATTGAAAATATTAGAACTGCCAAAATATAATCATCTCCTTCCAAACTATTTCTCAGCAGATAATTGGTAACAACTGGCTTTAAATAGACAGAAAAAACATAACAGATACAATCAAAAAACACAACAGATACAATTTGTGAGAAATTAAAAAGACTAACAAGGGATTTGGGGCACCACTGATAAATAAAATGTCACAAATTTACATGGCACATATTTACAAATTCTATGCTTGTAATAAGTCTTCACCCCATTGGAAGTTTCTATGAGTTATTGTTTTATAAATGTATATCAAAAAGGATTAAATGTGCTGTTATTATTTTCTTTTTGCCATTAGTATTTTAGCTCACTTCAATATCTTAGTATGATCTGGACCTGTAAGAACTTTTTAATTTGCCATTTTTTGTATTTCCACTGTCCTAAGTTGGATGATGTGTGATATGTGCCTCTATGTTTTTTCCCATATGTGTGTATGAGGACAAAATCTATCTCTGGGTACTAATAAAGTCACTTGAACTTGATCTATCTATCTATCTATCTATCTATCTATCTATACAGTAATGTAACTAAGTACTATACCTTCATTATATTTATACAGTGAAATTGTCTTGTGCAATATACCTTTACTTTGTTACTATTTTTATGTCATTGTCTATTTTATTGTCTTGCTCTATCTTGTCTCATCTTTATCTGTCACTCAATCACTTTATGCCCTCTGCTTCCAACTCTTGAAAAGCTCTTACAATTGAATTTCCCTGGTGCAGGATCAATAAAGTCTTATCTTAAATTGGTTGGTTAAAATGTTACATGAAAGCTGTTAAGCCTTTAATGGTATTACATGTGTGAGGGTGATTCTGGTTTGTCAGGTATTATGATTGTTATCTACTATGGTCCTCATAAATATTGTAATATAACAAGAGAGACTTCAACAGAAGAGCACTGTCAGATCAAAAGAAAAGAAGTCTGTGGCTGATCCTGAAGGATAGAACTGTAAACTGTGTGCCCTCCCTCATAGAGAGGGTGTTTATTTTGTCTTTTCGCTCTCTGTTGATTCGTTTCTCTCGACAGCGGCTGTGCTCATCCTTCCACCTGCTCCTCTCCTCTCCTCTCCTCTCCTCTCCTCTTCTCTTTGCGCCATCCTCCCCTCTCTCTCTCCCTCCATCCCTCCCCCCAGCTGTCCTGTGGGATGTGATGATGCTCTGACAGGCTTGGCGTCTGTTCTTGGAGGTGCCGGTATTTATGTGGCACAGTGGCGGGGGCTGGTACAGGAATAGTGCTGGAGTTGTAGTGTGTGGTGTGGGAGTGGAGATCTGGGGAGGGTTGGGATGGTTTGAGAACTGTGAGATTTTTAAGCCATTGTATAGACAGGAGGGAGACCAGGGAGGATTGCGTAAGTTGGCTCCCTGGCTGCAAATTTAGCCTGGGCTCGCTCACGCATAAATTTGATGAGCTGTGCTACCTCAGTCGTCAGAGATGGAGTATTTAAAGATGTGACTGTGTGTTGCATGGGAAGCAGGGTGTATTTATTGTGCATGTTTATTTACAAGTCGTGAAGGGTGAGCGTGGATAATTTGAGACGCAAAGAGCAGTATTTGCCTCGACAGCACAGCACCTCTCCCCTCTTCTCTCTTGTTGTTACTGCTTATTTTCTACATGGCAGCTGGTTGAAGACGGTGGTGACCAGGTGTCTCCTTTAGTCCTAGACTGTCACAGAAATATTACAGTGATGTAACATCTCATTAAAACTCCCTCTTTTTTCTGTAACTTTCAGGGCTCATATAACTTTATGACATGAATAAACTTAGACAGCAAAAGATCTTTCAACTTTCTCCACTGAAAGGGCATCTTAGTGGGGATTTTATCATATTTTCTCCACTGGAAGAGCAGCTTTGAGGGCACTTCATCATGTTTTCTCCACCTGAAGAGCAGCCTATAGGGCACTGCATCACATTTTCTCCACTGAAAGAGCAGCTTTGAGGGCACTTTATCATGTGCTCTCCGCCTGATGAGCAGCCTAGAGGGCACTGCATCAAATTTGTTTCACTCTAGAGGGTGCTTGAATACATTTTCTCCACTGGAAGGGAACACTAGAGGAGACCTCTTCATGTGTTCTTCACTGAAAGAGCACCTTAGAGGGCACTTTTTCTCCACTGAAAGGCTAGCCTATAGATTACTCTTTAACAGAACATGTCAGAAACACTACTTACTACTACGTGTAC
>OMLP01040354.1:0-12460 GCA_900302685.1 Spondyliosoma cantharus | reverse complement strand
CAAAAGTTCTGAATACACAACAAGCAAATTTATGTTTTGCATTTTGTTCCCATACTGTACCGAAAATGAACCGAACCGTGACCTCAAAACCGAGGTACGTATCGAACCGTGATTTTTGTGTATCGTTACACCCCTAGTAACTAGTGTTGTGTAGTTGCATCTTTCATTAAAAAATATGAATCTTTGGACTGAACTGAATCTTTTCCCTGATACATTTTGTTCATTAGCCAGTTCAGTTGAGCTCTCAGTCAGTTGTCAGTCAATGTCCAGGGATACACTCGCTCTCTGTTTAAAGTTATTTGTGCACTGAGGAATGGGACTGATTCAGATTGCTAACATTTAGCAGACACGTTTCAATGTTTCATCGGTCTTAGTATGCAAACCAGATATATGACATTATCTAGGTTGCAGTGATGGAAAGAATATTGAAAATCTGTACCCAAGTTTAAGTACAGTTACATTACTGAAATATTACTCAATTACAACTAAAGCTACTGGTATTAAAATTATACTTAAAGCGAAACTCTCGCCAAAATGCAACCTAGGCTTTATTTGTGAATGTATATGAGTCAAACCTTCATGTAAAAGCATAATTACGACGAAAGACGCACTTTTAAGATTTACCGTAGTTTCGTTTTTGGCCAAGCTAATTTTGAATGGGAGTGCAAGGGCACTTAGCTAGCATCAAAAATCTCTATTTTTAAAACACTAAAAAGGTTCGACACAACATGAAACTTTGCTCATATTGTCACCAGGGTCTCTACACATGAACACAAGCATTGAGAACATTGTTTGTGTACACAGAGTTTACTAAAAAGAGAGTTTTTCAACTACTCACCTTAGCTGATGCTTTCAACCAAAGGGGTTTCTCTTGCTTCATATCTTCAGTCTATGGTGGAAATCTGTTCAGTAGTTTTTGTGGAATCCTGCAATTCTAACAAACCAACCAATTAACCAACCAACAAACAGACACAAGTGAAAACATAACTTCCTTCGCAGAGGTAAAAAAAAAAAAAGAGGACAGCTACAACCCGGCACCCACTGAAAAGAACGCAGTACTGTAGTTTACAATGCATGGTGAAACCTGAAATATAAAGAAATGGATGGTTGAGCCTGAGACAGTCTCATTGCTAGGCAGCAGTCCAGTCATTTGTACACTGAATGTACTACACAAAGAACGTGAATTCTGTGCGAGAACGTTTCTGAGTCATCCAAGCCTGCACCTCTCCGTCTGTCGTGTCTTCAAGTCTCGAAATTAGTAAGAACCAAATATTTTGTTTGAGGTGCTGTGTAAATGTTTTTTGCTGTACAGGGTAGCACTTTGTTATATCAATTTTCAGTTTGCAAACTAGTTAGCAAGCTGAACTGAACATTCTGTGTTCAGTACAGTGGAATATGCTGTCAAATTTTCGGCCAAGCGCTCAGTGAGTGAATCTTTAAACAAATGAAAAATTCTAATAATTCAGGACAATGAAAAGAACTGCTTTGCCCATCACTAAATTCAACTGGTGCAGTTAAGATCATGCAGGCAGTGAAACATATATATATATACATATATACATTTTTTTTTTTTCTTTGTTTCCTCTTTCCGCTTTTCCGCCGAGGGTCGCTGTGATGTTGCCCCTTTTTCAGGGGGGTTTCTGGAGCCAGTTGTCTCGATGGGCAAAGGCCAGGGTACACCCTGAATGAGTCGCCAGCTCATCACCCTCAGGACCCTTACTGATGGCAGAGGCTGCCACGCATGGTGCCAACTGCACATCAGGAGCAATTTTGGGGTTCAGTATCTTGCTCAAGGACACTTTGACATGTAGCTCAGTTCATCCCAGGGGAGCCTGGATTCGAACCAGCGACCTTCTGATCACTAATCGAACGGCTCTACCCACTGAGCTCAATCTGGCAACACCAGCCACCACAGAGTCGCATCGCCGCATGCGTCATCAAAATGCGAATCATGGAGGCAAGGTTCAAGGTGATGTTTTTATCATTATTACACGGCTCTTATTAATGCTGTAGAATGCTCCATTCACTTGAATGGGCTTTCCCAACATTCAGTGGTCAATTATTTTTGTGTAATTGACCGTTGCTAAGCATATTTGACCGCTGTCAAGGAAAGTGGCCTTTTTGCCTCTGATTCACGAATTTCGTAGCACTCCATGCTCTAGAATCTTTGCTCTGCAAGTAATCCGGTCTCTTATTACCCCAGCATATTTGGTCGCTAAGCGACGTCAGCTGATCTGTGGCCTACTTCATATCGGAAAAAACGTACTCCGAGGCCACTTGTATGGATGAGTTTCACATTAACTTTAATATTTTTGGAAAATACGGTGATTTCGACTCTTGGCAAAAGGCTGAGTTGTCGTCACCGGTCAAGAAAAGAACAAGAGAGGAAAGCAGCGAAGAGGGAGAAGCGAAACGGCGTCGGTTTGGCAAACTACTATACTATATTTTTCTGCTGAAAAACACTATGAATGGTAACAAATAAATTGTAAAAAGAGGCTCTCTGCTTGTCCAAACTGAGGCTGCTCTGATCGGCAATTACGGTAGGGAACAGATCGACTACAAATATGTACTTTATATGACCCCACTTCAAAAAACCCAAACAATCCCTTTAAACTGTGAGAGAGTGCCGTTCACAAATGCCAGAATGAACGCGTTCACAATAACGTTCATCAGGCAGAAATACATACGTTCAGTTCACATTCGCCCAAAATATGAACGAGTTCATGAACGATCGTTCACTGAATGCGTTCAGGCACAACTGTTAATAAATATTTCCTCAGTATCCTCACTATACAAAGTATTATTTCTAACTTGCAACCTGTAATTTAAATTTTTATCCTGTGATTTCTGATTCTTAGAAGACTTTATTGATCCTTTTGGGAGGTTCCCTCTGGGAAATTGATATATATCTATATATATATATAGATATATCTCTCTCTATATATATAGATATATAGATATATCTATATATATATAAAGTATAAATATATACATGTGTGTATATAATATATAAAATATAAAAACTGTGCACGGATACACAGTATCTGATATGGTTATGATTTATTGCACATTGTAAATGTCCTTCAGTCTCTCTGTGTGAGTCCTGTGCTTTCTCAATCCCTTTACATATTCCTGTACCAGTACAGCTGCCAATCAACCCTGCAGAGGACAGAGTGCAGAAATGAATGGAAACAAGAGCAGAAATGGGGTATGATTGGCAGGTTTTGGAAGAAGGCCACAAAAGGTGAAGAAACGTGAGCAAAAGAGCCAACGGATGGGTGTATGTGTGTGTGAGGGGGAGGTGTGATAGAGAGTGTGAAAGAGAGGTGGGAAAAAAAGGGGGAGACGGAGGAGAGACGAATTAAAGAGAGAATGAAAACAGAATGAAAATAGAGGAATCCTCATTTTTCATTTCAGCCGGCGGACTCGATGCCTCGAGATCAGACAATCAGACCTGATGGCTTTGGGAGGCTCAGTCAGCTTAGGGCTCGAAAAATGATGGGAGGATGATGAGGAGGGTTAGAGAATCTCAGCGAGGAATAGAGGGAGAGGAGGAGCAGGAGGAAAGAGAAATGGTATTGGAGTAAATAACAGCAACACAAAAGGACAAAGGATTCAGAGATAGAGATTGCAGAAGAGCTGAACCACTGGCGGAGGAAGTGGGGCAATTTTTCTGCTGAGGGCGATGTGTGGGTTTGGAGTGGATCGGGCGTTGTTTAGTGTCACCAAACAGACCCCGAGCACCAACCCCTCCCTGGGCGTAAACAGCTGAGTCGAAGGTGAAGGGCGGCAGGGACGGATAGACAGATGGCGGGATGGAACGATGGAATTTCTTCTTTTTAAGAAAGCCGTCAGCGCTGGGTTTATGTGTCCTTCACCCCGATCCCGCAGGAATAGCATTAAAATACCATGTTCCCCTCCCCTCCTGCTCCCCCCATTTTCTCCCTCTCTGTATCTCCTTCTCTCTCCACCCCCTCTCTCATTAAAACTGTGTGCCTCAGCTTCTAATTAAATCCCACTTGAAAGTCTTAAAAGTCAGACTCAGATTGATTCAATTTGCATTTCTGAACAGGGAACATTGCCTAAAAGGATTAATAAATTGGTTGAAAATGCCTCTTTCTGCAATGTGCTGTTGTTGCTTGTAAGACAACACCCATCCAATATCACTTTTTCTCACATTCTTTCACTGTTTTCAACACATTCGCTCACACTCATGCACACAGGCATACATTACACAAGCTAGTCCTCTAAAAGCAGTGAACCTAGCTGCCCATTCATCCATTTGTCCTGAAACACACACGCATGCGCTCATCTTCATGATTCCTGCTTTCAGTCATCAATTGAATTCACATGTTCGCAAAAACACTATGGGCGAACACACACATCCGCTTCTTGCATCTGCATATACACACTTTCTCTTGCACGCTCATGCAGGCAGAGTCCCGTACAAACACACACACTTGCCACATTCACACACAGTGGCAGTGTAACAATGTTGGCAGACCTCCAAATTTTTCAGCAGAATGTGATGGAAGCATACAGGGGAGGACAAGCATGTGTGTGTGTTTGGGGGGCAGAGATATAAAGCAAAAGAGAGTGAGGGAGAAAAGAAGAGGGGGGAGGGAGGCAATTGCTAAAACGAGGCACACTGGGGGATTAAAAAAGCAATAGGAAGATTGGCATGAAGAGCCTCAGCAATGTTGACGTGCCGTTGATGACTCACTTGGGTGATAATATGCGAGGTGCTCTGCTGTTGGAGGAACACTGGCCACGGGTCAGTGACTTTCCTCTCCCCCGGGGTGCACCAAGTCCGCTAACTCACCAACCCAAGTTCCAAGACCTCACAGTCCCTCCTCACATTCCCTGTGAAGTGGTTATTTATGTCCACACAGACTGCTCTCATGTTGGTTATGCTACTTTCATTGGAAACAGATGCTGTGCTGATACAATTCATTGATTAGTCAGTCAGTAGAAACTGTGATGGAATTGTTCCCTTTTTCTGAATACCCAAAACAAATAATCGGTTGTTCCTGAAAAACCCTGCTCCTGATTGTCGAATAATATCCTCCTGTGAAGCTTTGGGTTTCGACACAAGTATAGTGTTGTGCACAGGGTTTTAGTTAGACTCATTAGACGAGAGCAATGCTGTTTCTTTATCATGTCTTTTCCATAAAGCATAAACTGGTGAGGATGTTGACCTTTTCCCTGGAACATGTAGGTTTTTCAGCCAGCAACTGTTGTTGCATGTCAAACCTCTCTCTCGCCATTTCCTGTCTGTCTCTTCACCTGTCACTATCAATCAGCAAAGTATACAAATTGCCGCTTTTGTCTGCTTCTATCTGAAATCATGAGACCTTTGTTTCAACAATTAAGCTGCTTAAAATTTTGAGTGACATGTGAAGAAATAGTAACTAAGGAACGGGTGACAAATAGTCAATTCATTACATTTACAGATCAATCAATGATGAAAATAGGCATTAATTGCAGCTCTAAGGAGAAGTAAAACAGTAGGAAGAGCTGTGAAGCTACCATTCAGGACACTGAGCTCATGTCCTGGCCTGTCCTTGTGTCTAGGACTTGCTGGGTTACTACAACAACAAGTTTACATTCTACAAGACATTTGTGATACACATGGAGGGTTTTGAAGGCTGATCCGAGATTCTTTTGACTAAGGATCTTTAAATATAATTAATTTTAGACAAAGAGACGTTATTGTGTAAGGGGTTTTTTAGACAGTGGGGTGACAACTCTTGGATTTGGATTTATGCCATTTTTGGTGTAAACCAGTGACAAGAGTCTTTATGAGGAGGTTCCAGTATATAATAGATCGATTTACCTATGATTTAATTCACTTGAGATCCCATTTAGAGAATAAAGTATGGTGTTATCAGAGCTCTCGTCCTCACAATGCTCACATCCACTGTGTTCCACAAACAAAACCACTCGTCACATATGGAAGAAATTGGCTTAAAATCCTATTTACATGAGTACACAAAACTCACATTTGGTGTAATCCATTCATGCCCTGCAGCAACTCTCTGCTACAATGTTTACTCTGAGATATTTCCATTTTAAAATCCAGATCTATGTTCATCTTACACTTACTGTAAGAAAATGTTCCCATTATATTTTAGTTGCACAGAAACCATTGCCCTGACATTGCGCCATGTTTCAGAAAGCCTTTGCTTCAGCCATCATCAGATTGTCACTGTTTATCATCATATTATCTGCTCAGTCCTGGCTCCTCTGAGGCTGAAGCAGCATATGGCCTCTCCTTACTGAGGTCACTCGATGGGTTCACACGTGTTGACCTCAGATTCAGGACATACACGCAACTCGGGGGAAACATGACTCTTAACTTAGAACAACACTGACCTCAAGTGGCAAAAACAACTCATTAAATAGACTAAAGCTCTAACACAACACTCTCACATGTTGTTTTCATTACATTTTGCTCTGATTACAGTGATAATCATACACCTACAACTTGCTTTCATACTGCTTTTATGAGGGTTTATAATAGAAGCACCATTGCAAGTAAAGTGTTGCAGCGGGACTGCAAACTGTTTGTGCTCACTGTTCTGCTTCACTTCCTCACTCAATGAAAATATGGTTGTGTGCATTCCACTATTTAGTCAGTAAATGGCATGGAAAACCGATGAACTTTAATGAATGAAGCTAAATTTGTGTGCAAATACGGCTATGGGTGCAGGGCCAGATTAACCTGCCAGGAGGCCCTGGGGCAAAAATTAAATGAAGGCCCCAGCTGTACTACATTGGCATTGGACATACAAGTACTCACAAGTACACACAGTTGACCACATGTTGTATGTTAATCTTTTTTTTTGAGGGCCAGACACCAACCAGTACTCTTATCCTGGAATACACAAATCCAAACACAGGACTTTGCAATATGTATCATTTGACAGAAATAATAGTGTACTTAAAAGGGCCCCCAGGCAAAGAAGGGCCCACCTTAATCCTTGTGTTTTGTAGACAATTGCTTTACTTTCTCAGAGGCTACCCTGTATGCTACAAATGAGGTGATAAACTAGACTACAACAATTTGGTTTGCCAAATACATTTGGAAGGGGTTTAGTTTCTTGGCAATGCTTCTTTCTTGCAATGTCTTTTTGCACCACATTGTCTGTTGTTGATGTGGTCAGTGCGGATGGTATACATACAGACCTCGTGTGTCCCATTCATGGTTAAATCACAAAACCAAAGTACTCTGGTTTTGAATGGGCAAAGCACTTCAGTGGAAAATAGGCAACGACCATGGTTTTGTCTTTTTATGTTAATTGACAACTGCCCTGCATCTCATTTACTATCAGTGTTGACTTCAGTATTTAACCAAGTGCTGTGAGTGACTAAACGTAAACTTAAAAGAGTTTAATCTTCTAAAGTCACTAAGACAGGATATTGTAACAAAACAAATGAAATACAGTATAAGTGAACATTTTGCAGACACTTCATTGACAATGCCAGCATTTCATTCTTCACAATATGTCATTTGGCCATTTAGAAATTAGTTTATAATATTAGTTAATATCATATCATATCAATATTAGTATATAGAATAATTTCTGGGCTGCCCCTCTGACTGAGGTTACCGTGCTGATCATGAACTGCAATGTGACGGATTCGAGTCCAGCTGGAACCATTTCTTACCTTGTTTCCTGTCGTTTCTCTAGTGGCACTATCTGATAAAGGCATAAAATTCCCATGAAAATAATGAAAGAAAATTCCAGAAAAAAATGCTAAATTAAGTTACTTCTGTATTTCTTCTTTTTCCAGTCATCTACTGTGAAATGCTAATGGGTCCACCGCACGTGTTTGGTCTTGTTTGCTCTCCAGAGAAGTGGTTTAGAAACTGTTACTTGTCCTCTGAGACCACCACAGCTATATATTGACAGGACTTTTGCTGATTGGGGTCTTGTGTCGTGTATTTAGCTAAATTCTGTATCTGTGATGAAGTTGCTTTTCTACCTCTCAGAACTGAGCTTGATGTATTGATCTTCTGATGGTGTGGACAAGCCTTGGATACAACTGATCCAGTTTGACTTGACTTCAAACAGCAGCAGGATAATGAACCCAAACTCATTGCTTTGTGAGAACTACTTGAAGAATGACAAGGACAAATGAGTCCTGACTAGCATGGACTCTCCTCCACAGTCACTTCGCTGAACATTACTGGGGCACTAGATGACTGAAAAAGTGTATTATCCTAAATGGTGTTACTTGTATTTTGGGATGAATTGGGAAGTCAAAAACTCCAATCCAAACAAAATCAAGTTTCCAAACAATAATTATATAATTAGAAACAGTCCTAAAGTATCATGCTGATAAAATAATGTTAATTATATATTTTTTATTTAGCTTTTTAGCCTGGATCTGTGTTTTAATAACAAATATTTCCATAAAATTTGGTAATTAATCAAACAAACACAAAACATGTGATATAAGGTGATGGTCTTCTAAGCCTCCTGGAGTCTGGAGTCCTGCTTTGCTCAGCCTCGTTTGAGTCATTTGAAATGCACTGTTGTAGAGTTAGAGTCAAATGTCCAAATGCCTAAAGTTGATTCATTCCATCTTTGTTGTTTCTCTCCAAAAAAAAGCTGGTAACGGGACTTATTACAGTAACTACAGTTATGTCTAGGGGTTTTATTAGTTATAAAGGAGACCCATAACTGATATTTGGAACTGATACATATGTACACTAGATATAGAAATTGTCTACATTTAGAATTTGTGATAACACAAAGGCTTAGCTGAAATGCCTTTAAGGATTTATTTAATCAAAATAGAACGTTCATAGTTTTATAAAAAACAATCAGAAATCACTCAGATTAATTTATTTTATACTTCAGGATATCTTAATCTATAACAGTACATCAGTGCATTAGTTGATTTTTATCTGAATCTGTAAAGTAACTAGTAAATTAGATAAGACTTTCTGTAGGCTATGTTTTTGGAATTTCAGTCTAGAGGACTTTGATGTTTTTAAACTCTGCAAGCTCATTGGATCCTTTCCCCTATATCTGCTCTCATGTGGGTGGGACAGGCAGAGCCAACGTAGTTCAATTTTTATTTTGTTTTGGCCTTTGGCTTGATTGACAGAACAGTTGTAGATGTGACAGGAAACAGGTTGAGAGAAAGAGGGAATGACACGCAGCAAAGGGTCTCAGGATGGGACTTGGACCCAGGTAAAGCCTGTACATTGGACACCTGCTCTACCCCCTGAGCTAAATGGTGCCCCCGTAGTTACATTTTTAATAAATAAATGTAATCGTAAATCAGGAAAATACGCTGATACAAATAATCTGCAAAATGCTGGACATCTGAGCTGTTAATCGGCCAGGCCGATAATTGGTAGACCCTGTATGTCAAAAGTACTCCTTGCAATTCAATGCATAACAATTTGGAATAACACTGTAATGAGGTTCTAAGTGTGGTACAGTACACCAAAGTACACAGTTTCAACAGACTCTTTCAAAGCCCTCACTGGTTGACTTTCAGCAGCGGTGCAGGAAAAGTTAAGATGCTTGGTTCACTGCTGTGTATTTGCACACACTCATGAGCTTTGTCATCATCAGTGTAGTGGCAGCACTGCTCCTTCGCCATGCCTCATGGCTTTGATTGATTATTGTTTTGATCAGCCTTGACTTTATGATTTATCAAGCCTCCTCTCGTTCATTTATTTATTTAGCACACTGACGCCCCCTTATTATCATCTCACACTGTGTATCTTATGCTGAATCACACACAATAAGCTTCCAGACATCTTACTGTGAGTGGAAAAACTCACATGTTGACCTGGAAAATGTATCTTTCTAAATAATAGCTCTGCTTCGTTGTCAACCAGCCATTGTAACTCAAAGCAAAATGCCCAAAAGCTGAAAACCTTGGAAGGAGAAAACGATGTGGAGGAGAAGAATCCCTGGAACAAGGTGTGATGCATCCCGCATCGTGGATGTCACATCAGCTCAAAAGTCCTGTGGTGGTAGCTCGTGTGGCGACTGCTTGGCCACAATCATCATCATTTAACATCTCAACTCGCATTTGCTCAACAATCTCCGGTCCAGGTAACATACATAAAGGAAATAAATACGGTTATTTCAGGAGTCATGATGGTAAGAAAGGCAAAAAAGAAGGATCCTGAGCCCATCCAGTATTATCTTTTGTATAATGATGTGTCATATGAAACTCACCCCATCCTTCCTTCTGAACGACTCACTGCACCAAAAGCTGCAAAACTTGCATTAGACACACTGCAATATGAACATTTAGTCCCTAGTATGGGTCAAGTGCTAAAGACACTGGATCCTACACTTCCCATGATGTGAGCTGTGTGTTTTGTTAGACCTAAATGTCTTTAAAACTTCATGTCATCATCTTGAAACAAGTGTTTTCTGATCTAACTTAGTCTCTGAGATAACACTGATGGCATTATTAGGTCGTCACAAAGTGACATCATCAGTGCTCAGCTTCCACAGAGCCACAAGAGACATTATAAAAGTTCACCGGCTGATAGAAGTCCTTTCTGGAGTGTCCCTTTGAAGTGTAGGGTTAGTGTGTGAAAACCAGCACAAATACCTTGGCAATGTAGCGCATGTGTAATGAATGTCCAGCAGGGGGCAACAGAGTATCATCACAGTCCTGCCTCGTGGATGGGGAGACAGTGCCCACTCATTGGTGATTAACGTTTTGGTGATGAGTCACGAAGAAGAGGTGGGAGGGGGATGGGACAGATAGATAAAGAGAAAGAAGGAAAAAGAGAGGGAGAGGAGGTGCGGGGCGGGGCGGGCTGCTTGCATTACCTCCAGGTGTCCTCTCACGTTGCCAGGAGGCTGACAGATTTCTACTCTCTGGCCATGAATCTGGCTGCTCTGTGTTGTGCTGCCAGGGTTCCTGCCTGTCCATTTATTTACAGCATACATCCATTCAGAACATGCACAAGTACTCTCCATTCAGAGCAGGGGTCAATTTAACAAAGTCCCTGCATTAAATTGTATTTGCCGGCAACATCTTCCAAATTTATGTAAATAAATGGATTTAATATCTGTGGACACATAAGAGCGATCATAATAAAAGAGAGTCAAGCTTTTGATTTCTGATGCCCAAACCTTTGGCCTCTGCTCTCAAGGTAAAAAACAACTACATCTACATCAGATATTGTTTAGCAAAAATGTTACATTCAAAACTCAACAGTTAATAGACTGCTTCCCCTTTCTGATTTGAGTTTCGTGTCATATATCCGGTTCTGTTCTTCTTTCAGCCCTTCAACAAACATCTGTGAAGGGGCTTATCTCACATGTTTTATTTGTGCGGTTGACTGAGCTCAAGCATAACCACGCGCGCTGTAGCAGCAGCAGCAGCCGCTGTGTTTTAGTGTCGATCACCCAGCTAAGCTGCACGGGGGTGGCTGACTAAGTCTTCGTACCATGCAGAAACTTTGCTTCCCTCCTCCCAGCCAGCCCACAACATGGAGTGTCACATTGTGTTTTGTTGTTCTCGTGGCCCAGTGTCGTCATAGAGGAGGATTCAGAAATGCACATATACAGTCTGTAAACTCACAGGTACTATCTGAATGGAGCTATTGCATGGAGAGAAGACAAGGGGAAATCATTTACACTGTTTCACAGTGACTTGCAAAATGTCTCTACATGACTGTATATATATATATATATATATACTAGGGGTGTAACGATACACAAAAATCACGGTTCGATATGTACCTCGGTTTTGAGGTCACGGTTCGGTTCATTTTCGGTACAGTATGGGAACAAAATGCAAAACATAAATTTGCTTGTTGTGTATTCAGAATTTTTGTAAACCAACAATTTATTGTAACATACAAAATACGAAAATAAAATAAAAAAAAAATAGAATACTGTTGTAAAAAAATAGAATACTGTTGTAAAGTGCTGCCTGGTAATAAGTTAATAAATTATTCTCAAATAAACAAAATATTTATAAAATGAGCTTTTCAGTGAATAGAATATTCTCAAACAAAAACTATATGAAATATTATGAATATAAATTCCTCACAGCTTGTTAAAGTCTTTTAACAAAACTTTTCCACAAGTAAAGTGCAGCACTAACAGTTCCAGCATGTAGCCCTGTTCAGTTTTACTCAACCTTCAGATTTTGTGCCAGAAAGATTAACTTGTCCACATTGACTCACATTTGTGAGTACAGGCTTTCATTACAAAGATATAAGGACGAAAATATGCACTTTTGGATGATTTATTAACAGTCGCGTTTTTTGGATAGGCATCGACACAGTCACCTACACTGTCACTGTGCTCCATAGCGCTCGTCGAGCAGTGGTTTGCAGTGGTCCGCCATCTCCGTGTGGAATAGTAGTGTTCAAGCCACGTCAAAATGAATATACATATACATTACTTGGATCGATGAGCAGGGCGATCGAAATGTTTTTCCTGGTTAGACAGGATTC